>JAODAL010069332.1:0-16401 GCA_025379985.1 Phyllomedusa bahiana | reverse complement strand
TTTGGAAACTGCAGGAGTGACCCGCCCCTGCACACTCCCTACCTCCCGAATTCAGCAGGAAAGTGGAAAGAATGAACGCCACTCTGAAAACAAAATTCTGAAAACAACAAAGAAACATTCTTCCCTGGCCCGAAATCCACCCATTACATTCATTCTGTAAAAAACCCCCTGGGTAGCCCCACTGGTCATACTGCTCGAGATAGTTTTTCTCACCCACCCAATTAAGAGGTTTCCCCAACGCAGTTGTTTTCAGGGAATGATAGCCTTGTAAAAATGTTAAAAATTTGTGTAATGATTGAAACAATGCATCCCAAAAGTGTTCTCCTCCTTTTCCAGATCCAGACCTGATAAAAAGCTACACCTGGTGACTTTGTGGGGTGCAGAAAACTCAGAGTTTTTCCCTTGGCCCCCAGTTTTGACCAAACCAATACCCCTATGCCCCCCAACCTCAATGAAACTAAAGGGGAAGACCCACCTGGGGTGTATCTTCACATTGCAAGAAAGTGGTGACCAATAAGTCATCAAAAATTTTCCCCTTTATCCTTTCATAGTTTTCTAGTCGGGATGTGTGTAAAAATGCAAGAGGAAAAACCAAGGGGGGTGCCTGAAAATTTCAAAGCTAGGGGACCGGTCAAAGGGTTTTGATCACTTACGCCCAGAAAACAATCAACAAAGGTAAACGGGGTAAATTACATCATTATAATCAAGGGGTTTTGAAAATTTAAACCCCCAGATGCCTTAAAAGGGTTAAGCTAAAAAATTAAAGGCCACCCCATCTGACTCCCCCCAGACTATTGAGAGTTTATGGCAGGGCCGGGACGAGGGGTTTAAACCAAGGTAGGCGACCCCCTAGGGCCCCCCTACCTCAGCCTATCCCAAAGGGGGCCCGCCGCAGGGCCCCCGACCCTCGCCGGTCCGGCCGCTGCCGTGGGCCTGAAGCCCGCCGGCCCCCTTTGTGACCGCTTTGGGGGCAGGAGCAAGCGCCCCTGCCCCGCAGACAGTTGGGGCCCGCCCCCGGAGGATCGCTGGATCCTCCGGGTGAGCTGCGGGGGCCGACACAGCGGGGCCGCCGGGTCCCATACCCTGGGGACCCCCCGGCCCCGTGCGCCCACCGGCAGCGTCGCAATGAGTGATGTCTCGCGCGCCCCTTCCTCGGCGCACACGCGTCACAGGCCGTGCCCCCAAGGGAGCTCCCGAGGACGCGCGGCTGAAGAGACAGAAGAGGAGCGCGCCCCCGGGAAATTGGGGTAAGTTTTAATGTTTTTTTGTTTTAAGTCCTCCCGTGGCCCCCTATTTTTCCCCCTGTGGCCCCCTAACGCCTGCCTGTGGCCCCCTATACCCCCGCCGCGGGCCCCTATAATCCTGCGTGCCCCCCATAATGCCTGCCTGCGGCCCCCTATAATGCCTGCCTGTGGCCCCCTATATCCTGCCTGGGGCCCCCCCATAATGCCTGCCGGGGCCCCCTATATCCCCTGCGGCCCCCTATAATCCCTTTCCTGGGCCCCCTTTAAGCCTGCCTGCGGCCCCCTATAGTGCCTGCCTGTGCCCCCTATATTCGCCTGGGGCCCCCCATACCCCCTGCCTGTGGCCCCCTATATCCTGCCTGTGGCCCCTATAATGCCTCCTGCGGCCCCCTTAATACCTCCCTGCGGCCCCTATAACCTCCTGGTCCCCCCCTACCCCTGCCTAGCCCCAAAAACGGGCCCCCTGTGGCCCCTTAAGCCTGCCTGGGGCCCCCGAAACGCCCCCGACCCCTGTAGGGCTGCCTGTGGCCGCTATTCCTCCCCTTGGGCCCCCCATACCCCCCTGCCTGGTGCCCCATAGCCTGCCTGTGGCCCCATAGCCGCCTGTGGCCCTATAACGCCTGCCGGGCCCCCCCCAACCCCTCCTAACCCCCTTTCGCCTGCCTGGGGCCCCCATAGCCGCCTGGGCTCTAACCCTGTCGGCCCCCATATGCCTCCCTTTGGGGCCCCCCGGACCCCCCGCCTGCCTGTGGCCCCCATGGGCCTTTGCCAAGCCCCCCATAGCCTGCCTGTGGAACCAAAACGCCTGCCGTGGCCCCAATACCCTGCCGACCCCCTTACCGCCTGTCCCCCTTAAACCCCTGCCGTGCCCCTCAACGCCTGCCTGTGCCCCCATACCCTGCCTACCCCCCAAAACCTCCTTTGGGGCCCCCCTCCCCCTGCCAAGCCCCCCTTTAGGGCCTGCCTGGGGCCCCCAAAACCCTGCCTGTGGCCCATACCCCTGCCTTGGCCCCATACGCCTCCTGTGGCCCCCCAAAACGGCCCCTGTTACCCCCCTTTCCCCCCTGAACCCCTAGCTATATATTTCCGACCCCTAGCTATAACCGCCTAGTGCCCTATATTTTATACCTACCTGTCTGGGGGGACAATATCTTAACCTGCCTGACTAAGGGACTTACACTCACCGGGGCCCTTTTTTAGGTACACCTGTCAACTGCTCGTTAACACTTAATTTCTAATTTTACCAAACACTGGCGGCAAAAATCGTGCTTTTAGGCTGTGACATGGTCAAGACAATCTCTGCAGTTCAAAACCCCAGCATCAGTAGGGGAAGAAAGGGGGTGGATTTGAGTGCCTTTTTGAACGTGGCATGGGGTTTTGGGCCGAAGGGTGGTCTGGTAAATTTAGAAACTGCTGAAAACTCTGGGATTTTCACCACAAACCCCCCCCTTTGGTTTTCAGAGAAGGCCCAAAAAGAAAAAACACCGTGGCCAGTCCCGTGGGCGGAAATGCCTTGTTGATGCCAGAGGTCAAAGGAGAATGGGCAGACTGGTTCGAGCTGATAGAAAGGCAACAGTGACTCAAATAGCCCCCTTACAACCAAGGAGGGAGAAAAGCACTCTGGATGCCAGTACGGCGAACTTTGAGGCAGATGGCACAGACAGAAACCCACACCGGTGCCATCCCCTTTCAGCTAAACAGGAAACTGAGGCCCAATTTGCCCAAGCTCATCGAAATTGGACAGTAGAAATTGGAAAAAAAGTTTTCCTGGTCTGAGGAGTCTCGTTTCTGCTGCGACATTCGGATGGAGGGGGAGAATTTGGCGTCAAAAACATGAAAACATGGATCCATCCTCCCTTTATCAACGGTTTTGGTGGTGTGGTGGTGTCATGGGTGGGGGAATTTTTTTTCTTGGCATCTTTGGGCCCCTTGGTACCAATTTTAGCATCTTGCAACACCTTGTGGGGAAACTATGCCACAAAAATTTGGGGATTTGAAGGGAAAAGGGGGGGCCAACCCTTACTAGCATGGGGTACCTAAAAAAGTGGCCCGGTGAGTGTAATACCTATAATTAAGGAGTTACTGGGAAAAGTGGGAATCTAAGATTTTTTTGTGTCCAAATCCCCAGGACGATCTTGGCCGGGGAAAATTGGCATGAAGGGGTAACCGGATGAGAAGAAAAAGGGGAAAATAACACGCTGACAAAAAGACTCTCCGGGGAGTCCAAATTTAAATTAACGCGTTTTAACACTTATATTTCGCAGGCCTACATACAATAGTTCTACCCTATATGGTCATTATGGGGGTGGTATTTCTTCGAGCCCGTGTACACCTGATAGTCCATTGGGGGTTGCGTTGGTCGGGGCTGGGAGAATTAATTTTTAGCTTAAATTTAAAAAGTTTTTGGGCCTTGGGTTTTTTAGGAGTGTTTTTAGTAAAAATCAAATTCGTTGGTAGATTTCTCCATGTACGGGGGATTATTTAGTGACTTTTATTTAGGGGGATTACCGTCATACGGAGGGGAGCGATTTTTAAAATGCAAATTTGTCAGGGGGATTTTCATTTTGCATGACTGCTGAGGAGATGGCAGGACTATGTGGAATGTGCAGAAAAATTGTGACGGGGCCGGCGAGGGGGGAGAGGAATTTGTGTTGGGGGGGGTATTTTTTTGAACGAGGGGGGGGGGGGGGGGCGCCATTGGCTGTATCCCAGGGCACCAAAATCCCCTTTTCCCGGCCCGGGTTTGGATTGTAAACAAACCTTTGGCCTCTGCCGGGGACTATCTGAGGTGGCACCTGGCGGACGTGTCGACCCTTACCCCTCCCCACCATCAAAAGGGTTGGGAGGAGGCTGGCGGTTGCTTGGTTACGCCCCTTGGAGCAAGCCTGACATGGTTTGTGGTTCAACACCCGCTCCCCCACCGCAAACCCGCTGTCTATAACTTGTTCAGTTTAGGGAAAAGCACCAATTATCATTCCCGCTCTAGGGGGGAGCATTAGAACAGATTTTGATGTTTTTAGGGGGGACTGTCAAGTTGGTAATTTACAGGAAAAAACATTGAAAGTCTGTTTCATCATTATATTCTTATTAAGCTCATCAGATAGTTTGTTAAACTGCTATACATCCTTATCGAACTATCAGATATCTCTCACACAGCTTTCCCTTGAGACAGATGCATTGCCTGTTAGAAGCACAAGAAAGTCAAGGACTTTCCTCCTCCCCCCAGATAATACAGAGGAGAGCTTCGTAATGTATCTTTATCAGCTAATGCTTCATACGTACATGCAAATTATAACTTGTCTCTTAGCGACCACTAATTAACCAATCATGTGGTGATAGAATAGTCATGTGATTAAAAGTTCTATTGAAAAGTAATTTACTGTGATTAAACTTCAGATTTCCCTTTTCCGAAACGGAAGGGTCGGTCATTTTCTCGAGCTCTGGCTGCGGGCAGCAATAATAATAATATAATTCGGAGGAGGCATTTAATTGGATAAGGAGTTTGGGTAAAAGATAGATTCCACACCTGATTTAATTCATCTTGACAGTGGTGCCGGTGACCTCAAAACGTCTGAGGGGCTATCCGGAGGTGGCTGACGTCTTACCATCGACTGCACGTCCTGGAGTGCCCGAATCACTTGGGGCCTGATCAACCCCACAGAAATAGGTAAGTTAGCAGACTTTGAGTCTGTGACTTATCTGTTTTTCGGACATTCCAGTGAAGGTCTTTTTGTGGTTGTCGCCTCCCTTAGGAGACCTAAGGAGGCATTTAATTGAATAAGGAGTGGATAAAAGATAGATTCCACACCTGATTTAATCATCTTGACAATATAATAGAGAGAGAGGAGCTGAGCACTATGATATATAAGATTATATGATAGAGGTATAGAAGCTGAGCACTGTGGTGTATAGGGTTATATGATAGTGTGTGTACCGCACAGTCAACCACTGTATGTGGGTGGAGTGAACAGTACTTTCAGTTTCACTTTTCAGATTTAATCTGTTTTTTTACTCAGAAATTCACCATTAAATTAATCACACTATTATTAAAGGTGCTGCTAAAATAAGTTTTGTAATTGTTCCACTTTTCCATTATGGACATTTATATGTAGGTGATATAACATTTTCGAGTTGTCAGGGGCAGGACTGAAAGTTGCAGTTTTACTGTTGGTATTTATTTTAATAAAATGTTATTTTTGTGTGTTTTAACATTTAACATCGGAAAAGTCCATTGGGGGCCTTTGTATAACACTCTTAACCAGGGCCGCCGTCAGAAATTTTGGGGCCCCATACAGCTGGAGCGTCTGGGCCCCCTCCGCCCCCCCGGCCCCCCCAAACCCCCTGCTCCCCCCTTTCCCCCCGTCCACCCCAACAGCCCCCCATTCCCCGCCCCACAACCTCCCCCCCCCCCCCCCCCCAGAAAAATAAAAAAAAATGTTTTTGGGGGTACAAAAAAAAATATGCAATTGTCCATTTTTTTTTGGATTTATTCTTGCGGTTATACAAAGCCCACAAATCCCTCCAATGTCACCATTAAATGTTACTGGCAAAGCAGTATACCTAACCAATTTTCCCATTTAAAATAACAAATTTAAATAATACCTGATTAGCCCCACCATAATGTTTTGACTAAAACCAAAAATCACCAAGGGTTAGGATTATAAACCATCACCCAAAACCAATTTTTCCCCTCCATACTTTCCCTAATGGTAGATACCAGGTACACAGGTGTTTTTGAAAAATATTTTACTTACTTTTTAGGGCCCCCCACGGTGACATCTTGTCTGATGAGTCGTTCACCTTTCCCTTTTCTTCTGTATTCGGCCCCAGACGTCCATGATGATTTACCCCCTCCACCACTCGCCCTGTAGAATTTACAACACAAACACCTGGGGACCCCTTGTGGGGCAGAATAGTTCCCCCCCTGTAGTTTGGGGCCTCCTTGTAGCAAAATAGTCCCCCCCTGAAATTTAGGCCCCCCCTGTGGGAGAATAGCCCCCCTCCTGTATATTAGGACCCCCCTGTAGGCAGAATAGTCCCCCCATGTGATTAAGTCCCCCTGTAACGAATCGTCCCCCCTCTTTATAGTTAGGGCCCCCTGTAAAAAGAATATCCCCCCCCGTGTAGATTAGGGCCCCCTTTGGGAGAATAGTCCCCCCCCCTGTAGGACAAATAGTCCCCCTCCTGTAAAATTAGGGCCCCCCTTAGGCAAATAACCCCCCTCCTGTATAATTGGGGCCCCCCCCCCTGTAGGCAAAAAACCCCCCTCCTGAGTTTGGGGCCCCCCCCCTGTAGGCAGAAAAAAACCCCCCCCTGTAGTTTTTTAGGGCCCCCCCTTGGAAAAATAGCCCCCCCCCCCCCGTAGTTGGGGGCCCCCCCGTAGGCAGAATAACCCCCCCCCTGAAAATTGGGGGCCCCCTGTAGCAGAAAAGCCCCCCCTGGATTGGGGGCCCCCTGAAAAGGAGAATAGTTCCCCTTAGATTAGGGCCCCCCCCTGTAGGCAGAATAACCCCCCTCCTTTAGATTGGGGCGAAATTTCCCCTCTTAGTTTGGGCCCCCCTGTAGGAAAGAAAAATTTTTCCCTTGTAGATTAGGCCCCCCTGGGGCAAAAAAACCCCCCCCCTTGTAGATTGGGGCCCCCCTTGTAGGCGAATGGGCCCCCCCCCCCGTAGGAGAATAGCCCCCCCCTTTAAATTTTTCCCCCCCTGAGGGAAAAAACCCCCCCCTTAAATTAGGTGTGGAGAATAACCCCCCCTTTAATTTTCCCCCCGGGTAGCAGAAAAAACCCCCCCCCTGTAGATTAGGGCCCCCTGGGGGGCAGAATAGCCCCCCCCCCCGTAGTTAGGGCCCCCCTGGGGGCAGAAAACCCCCCCTCTGTAGATAGGGCCCCCCCGTAGGCAAATAGTTCCGAAATTTGGGCCCCCTTCCAAAATAGTTCCCTTGTAGATTAGGGCCCCCCTGAGGAAAATCCCCCCCCCTGTAATTAGGGCCCCCCGTAGGAGAATAGTTCCCTCTTAGTTTGGGGCCCCCCTTAGGCGAATATTCCCCTTGTAGATTGGGGGCCCCCCTTGAAATGCCCCCCTCCTGTAATTGGGCCCCCCCGAAAGGGCAAAAATAGTCCCCTCCTTAGATTGGGGCCCCCTTGTAGGAAAAGCCCCCCCCCTGAAAATTGGGGCCCCCCCTTGGGCAGAATGCCCCCCCTTTTAGTTGGGGCCCCCCTGTAGGCAAAAAAGTTCCCCCCAGCTTTAAAGGCCCCCCTGTAGCAAATTTTTCCCCCCCAGTTTTATGGCCCCCCCTGTAGGCCCAAATAGCCCCCCCAGTCTTTAAGGGCCCCCCGTAGGCAAATATTTCCCCCCCCCGTATTAAGGCCCCCTTAGGCAAATATTCCCCCCCCCAGTTTTAGGCCCCCTGTGGGCAAAATTCCCCCCCCATCTTTAAGGCCCCCCTGTGAAAATTCCCCCCCCCAGCTGGGGCCCCCCTGTAGGCATATTCCCCCCCCCCCCCCTTTGGGGCCCCCCGTGGGCATAGTTCCCCCCCCAGTATTAGGGGCCCCCTTAGGCGCATTTCCCCCCCCCAGTATTGGGGGGCCCCCTGTAGGCATATTTTTTTCCCCCCCAGTATTAGGGGCCCCCTGTGGGCGTAGTTTTCCCCCCCATTTTGGGGGCCCCCTGTAGCTGTATTTCCCCCCCCATATTAGGGGCCCCCCTGTAGGCTTTTTTCCCCCCCAGTATTGGGGGCCCCCTGTGGGCTAGTTTCCCCCCCATATTGGGGGGCCCCCTTTAGGCCAGTTTTCCCCCCCAGTATTAGGGGCCCCCCTGTAGGCGTAGTTTCCCCCCCCAGTTTTAGGGCCCCTTGTAGCTGTATTTCCCCCCAGTTTTAGGGGCCCCCTTAGCGTAGTTTCCCCCCATATTAGGGCCCCCTGTACTGTAGTTTCCCCCCCATTATTAGGGCCCCCCTGTAGGAGTTTTTTCCCCCCCCCTGTTTTAGGGGCCCCCTGTAGGCGTAGTTTCCCCCCCAGTATTAGGGGGCCCCCTGTAGGCTTATTTTCCCCCCCCAGATTAGGGCCCCCCTGTAGGGCTAGTTTCCCCCCCCCAGTATTAGGGCCCCCCTGAAGGCGTATTTCCCCCCCCCAGATTAGGGGGCCCCATTTTTAGACAGCCACAATGCTGGTTTGGCTGAGTGAAGGCAAGAGTGGCTCAGAAGAGGGAAATCCCCCTTAAGGGAGAGCACCATATAGGCGTGGGGAATTCAAATGCTTTTGCACTCCATGAAGCATCTCATATCAAAAAGGCATTATGAAAAGGAGCTGAAAGCCAAGCACCCATATTGGATGTAAAAAAACCTCAATATGCAATAAAAAAGGCAATTTCAAAGGGCGCTCCCCCCTAAGGGGATTTTCCCTCTTTCTGAGCCACTCATTTCCTCCCACACCGCCAAGCTAGCAACGCTGTGCTCGGCACTGACGAGGGGCCAACACCCCACCACGGTTGTCTACAGATGAGTGATGTTGGCTTTGGCAAATATCGCTTTTGCTCCCCAAAAGACCCAGGGGGGTCAAAAGAAAATTGAGGTTTTTGTTATGTGTGTAAAAAACCTTTCAGAAGGAAAAAGGGCATCAAGATGACAGACATACATTAACGGCATATTATTTAAAAGGTACACACAAGGCAAAGACAAATGTCTCTACATTATACTTTAATAATAACCTAGGCTGCATTATACGTGCAAAAAAGGAAATGTAGTGCTTCTTTTCATTTCATCTCTGGTTCACCTATGGCAGTTCATGACATGCATTATTCATCACAATAGATCCAACGGGCATTTGTAGACATCACATTCCAGCTCCCACGTCTTCCACCAAATACTACACATATTGCACATGAATACACACTGTGGCACATTGCTGGCAGTTTAAAGCACTATCGCCCCGACCTTAACCAACAATTTAATCCAATAATATTCCTGTAGTATAATTGACTATAACCTGGCAGAGAAAGTTCTCAGTTTTATTTTGAAAAGTTCCAGTAAAAGGAAAAGGCAAATTTTATACCCAACACAAAGAAAATGACAGCTTGTCGTCCTGGTGAAGGATAGTGGAAGAAGTACAAACTGCTCCTGAGACTCCCTTAAGAGGGCAGCTCGGCTAGGGACAACCCCACATACATCCAAAAAGTTTACGTCTTGCTATGGTTTCGAAACCAGGCACTTTGGGATCCACAGAAACCTTCAGCAATTCTGTTCCAGCTTTGATACTCATCCAAAGTAGAGCCTGGAACATTAGATAATAAAAATGTTATCAGAAGAGAGAGAAAGAAGAGAGTGCTACAATATAACATAACATATATTGGGTATAATGTACATTAGAAAAGAATATATTGTACTCTTGGTCTAAAACTATGAACAAAGCCTAGAAGAAGAGATCCATAGCACCAATAGTTGAGCAAGGAACAAATGGGCCAAAGACCTCTAAATGTGTGAATCAAAGACAATCAATCATACCAATCAAAGCTATGTTGTATGTTATATAAATACCATACGACTTTGTAAAAAGTAATAGGAACCACATTAATGACATTTAGGGCCACATATATGAAAACTGTCTAGATCTAAATTCACTATAGTGCCCATACCCACCAATCAGGGCGCCCCTTTAATTTCTCCAGAGCACTATATAAAATCAAAGGGGCGCTCTGATTGTTTGCTATGGGCCACAAAGTGAAATCTACATCTAGTCCGTTTTCATGCATGTGGATCACCAGCTGAGCAACAGATGGAATGTTGTCCGGCCCTATTCCATTTTATTAGGTCCTAAGATTCCCATGAACACTAGGCCTATAGGGCTACCAACTCACATGACCCCATCCAGAACCTCTCCCTATTAACAAGGCCCTGGTGTTGCCCTAATAGCAGGTCCCAACATGCCAAGTTTAAATCTGATTGTGAGGTATCATCAAGGGACAGGCAAATGCGCTGCAGATACAGGTATCCTATATTAGCAGAAGCCTTACAAAATAGTTAATGCCTATCAAGCAAGTAAACAGCATGCTTAATACAGTAAAAGCTGATTATAAAGAGTTTCTATATGCAGCCCTTGACATCTTACGGCTATCTCCCTAGACCCAAAGAACATTCAATCTTTTGATCAGCTTTGTTTCAAAAACAACTGTGTTGGTTGTGAGGGCTTAAAAATAGAAAAAAAAACCCTACCTAACCGGCAAAGCCTTCACAGTTTCAGTACCACCATCACTCCTAGTGCTCCCTGCCCATGACGTTACCTTCATTGGTCACGTGATGCTGCAGCCAATCACTGGCCTAAGGGGTCATAAGGTATTCACATAGAAAGAGACCACTAAGGCCAAATGATTGGATACAGTGTCGTGACCAATGAATGTGATGTGATAGGTGGGGAGTACTGGGAGTGGTGGCAATGCTGGAACGAAGTGCGATCTACAGGTGAAGTAAAACTGTCCCCTCCTTGGGAGCAGAGCATTTTTTTTTTAAATAATGGACAAGCCTTTTAATTCTTTCACTGCCCTAGATCACCAGGGACTTTACCATTAACCGATTCACTTTCCTAGACCATCAGGTATTTAATTATGAACCCCTTCATAGTTACCATGTTCGCTACCTTAGATCATTATTAACTGCCTTCATTGTCCTAAACCAACAAGTAGATCGCTATTAAGACCTTCCCTACCCTAAATCACCCCTTTTAACAGAGTAAAACACAATATAAAATCCCATTTATCATCCTATATTAAAATTAACCCTAAAATTATCCACTGTTAAGTAGTAGTGTATAGTGCTAATGTATGGGCACTAAGTGGTAGTAGTATGTGAGCACTATATAGAACTATTAAGTAGCTTTTTTACAGAAGTATAATTTATATACTACAAATTATGTTGGCTGAGCGAATATGTTCATGTTTACTGTATATGTCTTTTCACTTTTTTTTGTCCTGGGACACATTTCCCATCACATTTTCCATCACTACATGAAGATAATGAACTACTGAAAATTTACAGTAATTTTCATGTGTTGTAATCATTCATTTTACCATTACACTAATTTTACAATTATTGTCAAAAGGTTGCTCTCTGTGAAGAAAACACAGGGTCAAATATATTGAAGTATTTATAAATGTGAAAAAAACTAACAAATAACCCAACTTAATATGGGACTGGACAATCCTTGGCAGTAATTTTATCTGTAACATCCCCCAATTATCTTCACTAACCACAAAAACGAAGTTGCATGACATAGATAATGCTAAAACTTAACCCTTAATAAATTCAATACTTAAAATACTAGAAACATATGACAGATGCCTAAACAATACCCTAATTAACCCCTATCTGGGACTATACAAATACTCCCATACACAGAAAATGGAGCACCTGCCCCGACAAGGGTGAACCCAACCGGAACCTTCTGCTGGATAAAGATCCATATTTTTCCCTAAAACAAATTACACCTAAAGGGAACTCTGTTTATAGAATATATACATACAATTTTAGGTGAACACGTACATATAAATATCGTCACAAGCAAAAGATATCAGACAAATTGATATCTTTTGCTGGTGACGATGTTTATATGTTTACTTGTTCACCTAAAATTGTATGTACACTACCGTTCAAAAGTTTGGGGTCACTTGGAAATTTCCTTATTTTTGAAAGAAAAGCAGTTTTTTTTCAATGAAGCTAACATTAAATGAATCAGAAATACAGTCTATACATTGTTAATGTGGTAAATGACTATTCTAGCTGCAAACGTCTGGTTGTTAATGCAATATCTACATAGCTGCATAGAGGCCCATTTCCAACAATCATCACTCCAGTGTTCTAATGGTACATTGTGTTTGGTGTGTAAGAAAGGTATTGGATATTTTGAACACCCTTGAAAACCCTTGTGCAAGTATGTTAGCACAGCTGAAAACAGTTTTGCTGGTTAGAAAAGCTATAAAACTGACCTTCCGTTGAGCTAGTTGAGACTCTGGAGCATTACATTTGTTGGTTCGATTAAACTCGCAAAATAGCCGGAAAAAGAGAACTCTCATGTGAAACGCGACAGTCTATTCTTGTGCTGAGAGATGAAGGCTATTCCATGTGAGAAATTGCCAAGAAACTGAAGATTTCCTACCACGGTGTGTACTACTCCCTTCAGAGGAGAGCACAAACAGGCTCTAACCAGAGTAGAAAGAGAAGTGCAGGGCCCCACTGCACAACTGAGCAACAAGACAAGTACATTAGAGTCTCTAGTTTGAGAAATCGACGCCTCACAGGTCCTCAACTGGCAGCTTCATTAAATAGTACCAGCAAAACGCCAGTGTCAACGTCTACAGTGAAGAGGCGACTCCGGGATGTTGGCCTTCAGGGCAGAGTGGCAAAGAAAAAGCCATATCTGAGACTGGCTAATAAAAGGAAAAGATTAATATGGGCTAAAGAACACAGACATTGTACAGAGGAAGATGGGAAAAAGTGTTATGGAGACGAATCGAAGTTTGATGTGTTTGGATCACACAGAAGAACAATTGTGAGACGCAGAACAACTGAAAAGATGCTGGAAAAGTGCCTGACACCATCTGTCAAGCATGGTGGGGGTAATGTGATGGTCTGGTGTTGCTTTGGGGCTGATAAAGTGGGAGATTTATACAAGGTAAAAGGGATTTTGAATAAGGAAGGCGATCACTCCATTTTGCAAAATGCCATGCCATACCCTGTGGGGGGCGCTTGACTGGAGCCAATTTCATCCTGCAACAGGACAATGACCAAAGCCACCTCCAAATGATGCAAGAGCTATTTAGGGAAAAAGTAGGCAGCTGGTATTCTATCTGTAATGGAGTGGCCAGCGCAGTCACCAGATCTCAACCCCATTGAGCTGTTGTGGGAGCAGTTTGACTATATGGTACACAAGAAGTGGCCATCAAGCCAATCCAACTTGTGGGAGGGGCTTCTGGAAGCATGGGGTGAAATTTCTCCAGATTACCTCAGCAAATTAACAGCTAGAATGCCAAAGGTCTGCAATGCTGGAATTGCTGCAAAGGGAGCATTCTCTGACAAAAGCAAAGTTTGAAGTAGAAAATTATTATTTCAAATAAAAATCATTATTTCTAACCTTGTCAATGTCTGAACGATATTTCTATTCATTTTGCAACTCATTTGATAAATAAAAGTATGAGTTTCAGGGAAAACACAAACTTGTCTGGATGACCCCAAACTTTTGAACGGTAGTGTATATATGTGAGACAGCTGTCTAAAGATGGATAACTCTTCCTTATGGAAGAGCTACTGGCTTGGCTTTAAATCCCCGGTCAGGTGTAAGGCCCTTTAAAGGGTTGGATGTGATTAAAGGGATGTTAGTGACAATAAAAGCAGCACCAGAGATCAAGTATAGCAAAATCCAATAATCTAGCAACTCTGGTATTAAGCAAGAACATTTCAATTGTATTAGATTATGTCATTAAAATACCACCATCTTGGGTCAGAAACAAACAGATCTGCTGACGCCTTTCAAAATTGAAAACAGTTTTCAATTATAGCATACTCCACCTACACATACCAGAGCCCTCACCCTATGCAAAGCGATTAAGACATTGGGACCCCATCACCTGCTGTTCTTACTGGAGAATCAGCCAAAGATTGCACCAAAGACCTTCTATGCTTACCATATCAGTCTTCACTGGAAGGAGCATCACTGACAGGTTCTAGGACAATAAGAAATGGTTATTAATTAGTACTGAAATTACTGAAGTACTGAAATTAACTAGTAGTGAAATAAAAACATCAAACAATGCCCCATGCCATTGAGGGCTCCTACCTTCATTCTCAACACTTGGCATCTCCTCACTTGTCTCCTTGGTGCATTCCACACCAACATCTGAGAATCATTAAAGAGAAAGGAAGGATCATCATGATATCCAGTGGTACATTCAACTTCAGAAACAATCCGTAAGGTATGTAGGTCCCAGTATACAAGTGGATCAATGCAATGATCGGGCTTCCTTATTATATTAAGCCCCTCCTCGCAAGTAAAATACAATGTGTGTATGACTTTTTTCAACTTGTGCAAGATTCCCCGATGAGTCACTTATTCTTGCTAATGGAGCCGTTTTCTGGACTCGGGGTCTGCGGATGGAGCCTCGGTGTTTGGGAGGGGAGCCTCGGTGTCTGGGTGGACCCTCGGTGTTGCGGATGGGCCTCCCTCGGGGTGCCCCTTGCGGGAGGGACTTGGTGTTCGGATGGACTTCGGTGTCTGCGGATGGAGTGGTGTCTGCGGATGGAGCTCGGGTGTTGCGGAGGGACTCGGTGTTCCCGGATGGACCTTGGTGTCTGCAGATGGACCCTCGGTGTCGGGGGATGGGCTTCGGTGTCTGCGAGGGAAACCTCGGTGCTGAAATGTGGGGGAAGTTTCGGTGTCTGCGGATGGACCCTGGTGTTTGCAGAGGGAAAGGGGTTCGGGTTTTGGGTCTGTGGATGGACCCTCGGTGTCTGCGGTGGGGCCTCGGTGTCTGGGATGGAGCTCGGTGTTGCGGAGGAGCCTCGGTGTCTGCGGAGGACCCCTCGGTGTTGCGGATGGAGCTTCGGGTCTGGGAGGCGTCGGTGTTGTGGTGGGCTTCTTTTGTCTGCGGATGGAGGTGGTGTTTTGGGGGATGGACCCTGGTGTTTGTGGGGCTTGTTGGGATGAAGCCTCGTTTTGCAGGTGGGCCCAGTTTTTGGGGATGGAGCCTGGGTTGGGGATGGAGCTCGGGTCTGGGGGTGTGCCTCGGCGTTGGATGGAGCATGGTGTTGGGGGGACTTCAGTGTCTGTAGCTGGAGCTCGTGTTGAATGTGGCTTCTTTTTCGTAGATGTGTTCTCCTCATCCACCGATGGAGTTTCAGCGTCCTCTGGAGACCCGTTCTTTTTTCGTCAGTCCCTTTGATGAGCCTATTCTCTTTTGGGATGGGTTCGATGTCAGTGGGGAAAGATCATTTTCAGTAGTGAGTTTGATTGTTTCTGTAGGAAGGTCATTGCCTTCGAAAAAAGCCCCCCCTTTTCATTGGGCTCTCCAGTCTGGGCGAGTTGTTTCAGGACCCGGTTCCGTACAAGGCATATCTGGTGAATGCTGGATATGAAAGTTAAAAAACAATTTGATTATCCAAACTATTTCTAAAAGTGAACAAAGAAAAGTTACCCAATAAGAAGTCATTAATCTATCACTATAGAGGATTCTAGATTTTTAGGTCATTCACCAAGATTTCCCCTTTTCTCTCCGGGGGGAAAAGTGAAAAAATCAGGCGATATTTTTGAGGCTATGGTATAATTGTGGTGAGCTTTCGAGAGAACTGCTCCCTTTTCAGACTGATGTATACAAGAAATGAAAATTTAAAAGGTTTTTTATAAACCCCCAAAGACTACCTTCAAAAATCTTGAATTTTAAACAAACAAAATGCAATAAAGAAAAAAAAGTATTTACAACAGGTCAAAAAAATTAACATTGGAAAGTGAGGATGAAGGGGGGTCATTTAAAACCCGTTTTTAACTCCCCCTACGTGTAATTTGTGGCCCCTCACAGTCACATATAGTTTGACAAAAATAGCATGGATATTTAACCATTTTTGGGGGCGAAATGCCCTGGTCATTTTCCTCACAAATTTTTCCGATGTTAATTGTTTGACCTGTTTTAAATGATTGTTTTCTTATATTTCATTTTGTTAGTTTAAGGAATTCTAAGATTTTGAGGTCCATGTTTGTGTGTTTTTAAAAAGCCGTGGGAATTTTCAATTTCTTTAATTTTCATGTTGAAAAAGGGAGCTAGTTCTCCGAAAGCTCCCATCAAAAAAATATCAGTTTGCCTCAAAAGGATGCCCGATTTTTCACTTTTTACCTTTTTTTGGCTAAACGGAAACTTTTTTCTTCCGGGGGGAATTTGAAAAAATGTAAGGTTTTTTTTGGGGGCTATGGGAACTCCAGAGAGAGTGCACATGATACATTTTCGGAGCAAATCTAGGTAGTGCGGGGGGCGGATCGCCATTGGGCTAAGAGTAGTAGAAAGCAGATTTGGGAGGAACCCCCCTTCCCCTTTTTTTCCAAAGTTTTGGGGTTTAAATACCCCTGATTTCAAGACTCCCTGCGCCCCCTTTGACCCGTCAATTTTTTATGGAGATTTGAAACCCC
>JAODAL010069331.1:0-16401 GCA_025379985.1 Phyllomedusa bahiana | reverse complement strand
GTTAAAACTCCTGTTTCCTTTTGGTTTTTAGCAATGAGGGATTATTGACCAACTGAAAGCGGAAAATGAAAGATCAAAGAATGGCAAAATATTGGTTCAATAAAAAATTTCCTGAAAGACAACCCTCTCCACCTTTTTTGGGTCCTAAATTTCAGCATTAACAAATCACCAAAAAAATGAAAAAATAACTTTTTTGCCACAAAACAATATCCCAAGAGACTGGATTTGGAAGCTGTATGTAGGGCTGAAATACCAAACACGGATTTGACACAAATTCTCCAAAAAAAGTGAAAAAATTTTAACTCTAACTCAAATAAATGTATAACCCCGTTCCCAGCATGGTTTCATGAGGACGGTCCTGTCAACAACCATCACTTCTATGGGGAATCAGTGCTAGACGGATGGGGGGGTGAGGCACTGATGTCATATACTGATTTTTTTCTAAAGCATTTGATACGTGCCACATAAAAGGTGGAAATAAAATGAGAAGTTTGGACGGGGGAAAATTGGCAAGGGGGGAAAGTAACTGGCTCACTGATAAAAACAAAGGGTAAAAATTAAGGGAACATACTCAACTGGATCGCTGTTACATTTGGGGTCCAAAAGGGGGTCAGTATTGGGCCCCTTTTCCCTTTAATTTTTTCATTAATAAACTTCACAGAAATACACAGTAAAATATTGATTTTTTGCAGAAATCTAAGCTCTGAAAGAACAACACAATAGAGGATAATATGTTATTAAAAAGGGTTCTGGATAATTGGAGGCCTGGCAGGGAAAGGGCAGAAGGTTTAAAACGGAAATGCAATTTTTATGCACAGGGGGATGAAAATCCTTACATGATTACATGTTAAAGGGAAAAAAACACTGGAAAAAATGACAGGAAAAGGGATTTGGGGAATCCTGGGGGACAGTAAACTTATTTACACCAGTGCAGGGGGGCAGCAGCCAAAGCAAAAAAGATCAGGGGTCATTAAAAGGGGGAAGATCACATGATGAAACAATTCTCCCATTATAAATCACGGGGTTTAAAACACATGGATTTTTTGTGTACATTTTGGGGGACATGCACAGAAAGACATTGTAGAGCTTAACAGGTACAAAGGCGGCAACAAAAAAAAAAAAGGACGGGTGGACTACAGTACACAGAAAATTGGCAAGATTAAGGTTATTTAGTTTAGAAAAAAGAAGGGTTTTGGGGGGACATAATCAATAGTTTAAATACATCAAAAGGTCAATATAGAATCTCTCCCAAGATTTATTTTTTACACAGGGGTGATCTAAACAAAGGGGCATCCCTTTACGTCGGGGGAACAAAATTTTCTACATAAACATAGAAAAGGATTCTTTTCTGAAACAGTGAGACTATGGAATTCCTGCCAAGGGACTGGTCAGGGGTGAATTCAATAAGAGTTCAAAAAGGGTTTGGGTGCATTTCTGGGGATAATAAATAAAACAATTTGTGATAGGGGTTCAGGGGAAGGGGGGTTTATTTACCAGGGATTTTTCTGATTGCCAGATTGGAGTCAGGAAGGAATTTTTCCCTAAAATGAGGACAATTGGCTTCTACCTCATTGGGGTTTTTGCCTTCCTCTGGATCAACACCTTAGCACAACAGGCTGAACTAGATGGGCGACTTGTCTTTTTTTTAGCCTTACAAACTATGAAACTATGAAACTCTTGGCAACAGATTAAAAAACCCCCACCGGTCTGAAGTTGATGGATTTCTGGCATGTTTGTGGCAGAAATACGCACATTCTGTATTTCACTCCAACAAAACAAAAGAAGAAATTAACGCTTGGATATTAAATTCCCTACAGAAATGAACAGGTGAAATTTTAATGTATATATGGGAGGAAAAAAAACACACTCTATTTGACTCCAAATGGACTACTAACAGGCTCGAGAGATCCCTTCATATGAAATTCCCGACTAATAGAACAGGTGAAATTTAAATGTATATCCCCAGTCGAAGAAAAAAGCAATTTGCTTTATAATGAGATCTGTGTAGAAGCAGCAGCAGCAGACACACGCTTTTGCCAATACACAACGAAAGAA
The DNA here is from genome assembly GCA_025379985.1 of Phyllomedusa bahiana. Classification (NCBI taxonomy): domain Eukaryota; kingdom Metazoa; phylum Chordata; class Amphibia; order Anura; family Hylidae; genus Phyllomedusa; species Phyllomedusa bahiana. The sequence goes on along the minus strand of JAODAL010069331.1, from coordinate 14,346 downwards.
ATGTGAGAAGCCTGTGGACCATCCTTACTGATAGTGCTGTGACGTCACAGATGCCCGCCGGTCGCTGATTGGCTTCATCTCTGCACATGTCATTGAGAGTCTTCCTTTCTTCCTCCCAGAGTTCTCTGCTTGCGAACATTTTAGCAATTAAAAACACGCTTCATTCCCGCAAATCACCGTAAACTTCAGCTTCGTGCACAACCAAAGTTTTCCTGGAGTTCTAAACGAATTCCACTTCGTTAGAATCAATTCACCCATTTCTTTTTATTTTTCCATCTACATAGACAAATGAGAGCTTTTTTTTTGTGATAAGATGTACTTTTACATAATGCCATTCACCATACCATAAAATGTACTGGAAAACTCCAGGAAATGCTTTTGAACTAGGATAAAATTTTGCTGTGTAGCCATCAGGTCTAAGACTTTTTCAAAAGGCCAGAAAAGACACCACTGTCTTCAGTTCTGCTGGGGAAAAAATCAGCATCCAAATTCTCTTATGTTTGAAGAGGTTTAAACATAACCAAAGGTGATAGCCATAGATTTAACTTTTAAGTGGGGGTATATGGTAAATTATGTTTTTTAGTATAATATTCTTGGAAGCATCTAAGAATGTCAGAGGTGAACTGCATCAGTTTCCCTTATGGCTGTTTGACAGCTGAAACAAGCAAATATGATCTTTTGTCTCTGAGGGCAAGAGTCAATAGCTCACCTGATTTGCTGCTCCATTCATAAAAAGAATTTGCACATATTTGGCGATAACGCTTATGGTCTCAGTTGACAGCTCTTGTATTGAATCTTTGCCAACTCACATTAGTTCCATGCAATTTGTGAGAGAAAGAAGTATAGAGAGCATTGTTTGAAGTTTATAAACAGCTTCCTATTTAAGCCTGAGACTGTGCTTGATCAACACATCTCTAAGAACATATTTCAATTGTATCCATTGATTTCCATTGTATCTGAGAAGTGGTGGAGTGGGATGCATAATTTGCCACAAAGTGATTGATTGTGGTTAGTGTTGAGCGATTTTTATCGACAAAGTTGAAATCGGCAAGGTTTTTATGGTGATCGAAATTTCCAGATCATGCGATAATTAAGGTTAAAATCTGTGCATCATCCTATTAAGATCGCGCCTTTTTCGGCGCTCCTGAAATTTTTTGGCGGCCAGCAAATGAGTTTACAGAATAGAGCAGGGTGCGATGTGTGTGCGACGTCCTGACTGTGATGTGTAGGTTTGCGTTTGGCGGGAAAAAAATCACATGACCTCGTTTTACATAGACCAGCATTTCCTGTTCCAGCCTCAGTGTCTCTCCAGCGTCTCATAGGGATGGGACCTGCGCTCTGCCTGTGGCCAAACAGCTCAGCGAAATAGTCTATTTCTGCACAGAGAAACCTATACTATTAGCATGGACCCTTTCCCAAATTTTTATTTAGATTAGAGATTTGAAGTTTTATGTAGTTAGCTAGAGAATTTTAAAGCAGCATCTACCGCTGTAAATTCACGGCGTGGGAGCGGGGGCCCGCAGGCGAACACAGACAAGCTCTATCTATAAAGAACACTGGAAAAGTTCACCAAGACTTAGTGTAGACATGGTAAGGGGAAATTATCTTTATTATTAAGAGTTTGCTATTGAAATATTTCCGGGAGAGTGGGCACCCTGAACTTATATTGGATACACATCATTTCTAGTAACTGCAGGTCTCTTTGTTAGCTGCAAAACTCCACTTTTATTATCAGTAAACATTTCAGATAGGTGTTCAATTTTACCCATTACACCTGTGACTGTTGATATATCCACCTTGCACTTAAATTACAATCCAGCAATTTGTAGTCAGCACAGGTTGTTTTGTTGCCAAAAATACCGTTTTTCGTACGAAAACATCACAGTTACGTGTTTTTTGACTTTTGCGCACCCAGCACTGTTCATTGACTCAGCAACTACGTTAATCTTAAAACAGCAATTCTATATTCACACCAGGTGAATTGAAAGGTGAAAAAAATACCGTTTATTATATCAAAACATAACAGTTACGTGTTTTTTGACTTTTGCGCACCCAGCACTGATCATTGACGCAGCATCTACGTACATCTTAAAACACAATTCTATATTCACCACAGGTGAATTGAAAGGTGCAAAAAATACCTTTTTATTATATCAAAACCAAAAACATTATGTTTTTGGACTTTTGCGCACCCAGCATGTTCATTGCCCGCAGCATCTACGTAAATCTTAAAACAGCAATTCTATATTCACCACGGGTGAATTGAAAGGTCAAAAAATCCCGGGTTTATTTTTACCAAAACAAAACCGATACGTGTTTTTTGGACTTTGCCCAGTCCAGATTTGTTGATAGACACCTTGCAGTTAAATTTGAATCCACAATTTTTTTCTGATTAGAGGGATTTGAGAATAGCTGTGATTTGCCGTCTTTTAATAAGAGATTTTCCAACACTATTCCATACCTTCTCAAATTTTTATATTTCTGAACATGGAGCGAAATGCAGGTGGTAAACCAGCAAAGAGGGGGGTAGCACATGGAGGTAGGGGTTTACGAGAGAAGGTGCTCCTTCAAAGTGCTTGGCGGACAACCACGCAATGCCAGGCGGACCCGTCAGTTGCAGGACCGTCAGGCCTGTCCTCGCTGGGTCAGGGCCCTGTAAATCTAAGTAACGAACATCTTTCGCCAATTTTTCCTTCATGGTTTAATGAAACCCTTTGCATCTAGCAGTCTTACCTCCTCGTCCTCGCAGTCACGGCCACAAATTGTCGTCATCGCATCATCAGCATCCGTCCAACATGAAGCACCCAAAAATTTGTCAACTCGTGTTACCCACCACTGTGGATATTCCATTGTGTGAAGACCTATTTGATGACAAAATGCGGTTGGGGTCAGAAGGCATGTTAACAGATCAAGAGGATGATTTAGTCTGCTCTGACGCCCCGTTACTAATGCCCTCAGAGGAGGAGTAGGAAGCCGGTCAATCGGCAAAAAATCCCGGGCGTTGGTCCAACGCCTTCCCAGTGCCCCTTGCTTGAGCCCGCAGCTTCTGGATCAGAAGTCAGGACGACCAAGTCACCTGTGTTGATGATGATGATGATGACGACATTGCGGATCCATCCTGGTCCTTTTCCCAGAATTGGCTTGCGAGCGGCTTCATCACGATGTGACAGCATAGAGTGCCAAGTAGGGTAGCGGCAGCAGCAGGCAAGGTGGCAGAAGCCTAATGGGTGACCTCTGGCAATCTTTGTTTACCCACCCTCACCAACTGCATGAGCAATGCAGGGCACACATCCAACACACAGAGATCACTTAAGATCATGGTGAAACGACAATCTGCGTCTCAACACCGGATGTTTTTGCATTGTTTCCGGGGACCCAATAGACTTCTGGGTATCCAAAATGGACGAATGGCCCGAGCGGGCTCGTCACGCCATAAGGTGTTGTCCCTGCCAGCAGCCAGCGTCATAACTGAACGACCTTCAGCACAGCTGGAGGAGCATTACAGACAAACGCATCCGGCTTTCCACAGATAATGTGGATCGTTTGACTTTCATCAAGGATGAATCAGGCATGGATCTCTGTTGATGTTGTGGCCCCAATTCCCGAGGTCCACCGATTAGTTGCCATCTACTTCACATTCCTTTTCAAACAGAAATGGGTCCTCTGAAAACTTTTTTTAAAATGATCATTTCTTTACTGCAATTTTTTATTCTTCTTTTCCCAACAGTTCTTTTTTGCTGGTTTTGCTGTGAGGAGACTGTAAAAGACAGGCAAGGTTTCATGACAACACCGTATTTCCATTTTACTCACTTTTTTAAAAAAGTTTTCGCATTGTCAATGGTTTTGAGGTCATGTTGCTGTGAGATACAGCAATAATCATGGTCCTTTGGAACATAAATGGGGGCTTCTAAGTGGCATTTCTCCATCACAATTTTTTAAAAGTTTGGGTGAGAAGTCATTTTAATAAAATTTTTTTTGGGGTCTTGTTGCTATAGATACAGCTATAATCATGGTCCTTTTGAACAAAATGTGGCTTTCTAAGTGGCATTTTCTCCCTCACAATTTTTAATAGTGGCTGAGAAGTCATATTTATAATTTTTTGGGTCATGTAAACTGTGAGATACAGCAATAATCATGGTCCTTTGTAACAGAAATGTGGCTTCTAAGTGGCATTTCTCCCTCACAATTTTTAACAGTGGCTGAGAAGTCATTTTTTTTGAGTCATGCTGCTTTGAAATGCAGCAATACTACAAGTCCTATATAAAAAAAATGTTGTTTCTAACAGACATTTGTTTTTCACAATTGTCAAGAGTGGCTCAAGGGTCATGCTTTGAATTTTTGGGGCATTTTGCTGTGACATGCAGCTATACTACAGGTCCATTCTAAAAAATGTTGTTTTTTAACCGACATTTTTTTCTTCACAAATTGTCAAGAGTGGCTCAAGGGTGATGGTGCTGTAGTAAACAGGGAATAGGTAGGACACTGTTAATGACACATATTGCAAAATGACTTGTTTTTTGGGAAGATCTTTAACATAGCTATCAATCCCTGTATTGAGACAACCCATTTTAAACAATGAAAAAAAGAGAAACAAAGACATGGTGGATTCCATCCTATTTTAAAAATGTGTTTTCTAGAATTAAAGGGACTAAAAAACTTGCAAGTACAAAATAGCTGTTAAAAAAAATTCCTCTGAATTGTACAAGGGAGGTACAGGAAAACTTGACCAGATGTAAGGTTTTCATAGGACATGGAGTATGGGGCACGGACCAGAGAACAAAATACAGAGACCATTTCCTCCAGCACGTTGAGTAAAATAGATAAAGAATGCCAAGAAAAGGGCACCTGGGTGTAACAGGAGCGTTAACCACCAGTATTTCCAAGTGAAGCTTCAATTGGGGCCACACCCCATACGGAGGGGCAAGCGCTACCCAGGTATTGACTGTGTACAGAGGAAGGCTGGAGTTCTCACACTTCCGCTTCCGCACTTCTGCTTCAGCAAGACAGTTTTCGTTTCTGCGTCATCAGGGCATTTTATCCTGCGTTTGTTAATGATGACGGACCCCCAGCCTGGGCTCTTCACCGCACCCACTGTAAAATCCGGCCCTGGGTCATGCTGTGGCCCAGGACAGTATAAGTCAATGTCCAGTTTCAACTAAATGGTGGTTGAAAGACTCCTTTTTGCGGCACTTTTTTAAAAGTGGGGGTCATGTAGGTTTGGGGCTCATGCTGCGTTCTAGGACAAAGGGGTATTCAATGTACAGTTCAAGTAACATGATGGTTCAAATCATACTGCCTTCTTTGGGACTTTTTAATTTGTGGGTGATGCAGTTTAAGGGGCCCGGCTTGGTACAAGACAGGGATAGTAAATGGTCTGTGACTTTTTTTTTCTGTGACTTTTATAACCCAAGTGTGTTGCCTAAGATGTAGCACGTATCCATTTGACTGTTGTGGAGGTTAATTTCAGCTTCTCCAGCCTTGTTTGGGGTTAATAATGAAGGTGTTGTTGCTCTCCCATAGACTTTAATGGTCAATTCGCGCATAATCGATGCTCACTATCGAAAAACCTTATCGATAGCGGCCGACTATCGACTATCGATCGATCTCGATAGCCAACGCAATCGCTCAACACTAATTGTGGTCTTTAAATCAGAAAGTCATAGGGTGCCTGACTACAGAGATTCATTAAGTTTCCAAGAGAAGGTTTCATATGAGCTAGAAAGAATCAAAAGTTCACAATGAAAATGAGCATGATCAGTAAAAAGGATATTACCAATAGAGAATGTTGGAGAAAAATAAAATCTTTCGGGCTTTAGATTCCATGAGCATGTGAGTATAGTGTACAGTCACAATCATCTTGAAGAACAAGTCTACAGGCATCTTACAGTTCTATATAATGGAGGATTTGATTAAGCTTGCTGAAGGTACAGACGATTATTATGAAGTAGTCTCTAAATTTATTTTACATTAAGATCTTCACAGAGTATAACCAAGGCATAGGAAAATGTGTTAAGTTCATCAAGGACCTTCAATAAAAATATAAGCTGCCCTTAATTTTGATGTGTAAATGTTTGCTATTGTATATGTTTGCCCTGGATTGGATTAAATATTTAAGAAAGATGTCACTCAATCTATCATCTGTTTTACCCACTGATATTTGGTGGGGGAGAGATTTATTCAGGAACATAGCTACTCCCTTTATTTTTCCAACTGCATTACTACTATTGCACTATACAGGGTTATTTTTCGTACTAAAGCTATGAACATAACATTGCTAAAAATGCATCTCCTGAACCATAATCACATGACTTTCTTTGGTAATGTAAGAACATCAAGATTTGAGAGAGAAAAAAATAAATTCCTTAACATTAAATGATCTGACCCTTAACATAGTTATAGCATAAATATAGGTTAAAATATAATAGTAACTGTCTTGTCAATAACCCAATGGCAGTCTGTGCTGGTGCCTGGGGAAAAGGTTATAAACATAATAAATAACTATAGTACATTAAACAAGTCAAACCTAGAAGCAGGAAGCAAAAGAGCTATAAGGAGCAGCACAATAACTGCAAAAATAAAATGATTGTAACGCATTTTAAAACCTATATACATGGGAAAACAAAACAGGATGTATCTCATTATTAGTGTCATTTTCTGGACCAGGAAATAATTCACTCCGGTATGATTGAACTACATTACTGCATTATAATAAGGAAAATACATGGTAAAGGCAAGCAATAGAGTTTTGAAGATAGAAATCCAGACTGTCTTACCCCATTTTATGTAACAGAGCAGGATCAACCATATCAACTTAGTCATAACAAAAATTAAATGGCACAGTTATTTTAACAAAGTCTAGTCAAGATTAAGAGACAGCTCAGGTTGAGCCTTAAACAAGGGTCAAATTGAACATGCAAGTTAAATCTGTATTAATCTAATTCAAATGTAGGGTGTGGTGGATGAGAACCTTAGATGCTATTAAGTTTAGATTGGTGGGTATCGGGGAGCAGAAACAAGATAACGTTATAGGCATCACTTCACCAAATATCAACAGCATGCCAGAAAAAAATGGGTATAAATATGACCAATTAAGTCTGTGGCTTACAGCCCTAAAGATATCTCAGATGTTTCCTTTTTCAGAGGTGTAGAATCTCAAGTTTTAGTATAGGATGTCAAAACACTTCTAAAATGTCTTCTGGGGGTCTAGGTGTAGAAGTAAGAGAATTTCTATGTGAAATAGTGATACTTGAAGTCATATCTGATTTTACGGTCTCCTAGTCTGGTAGAGCCACATTGGGAAAATCTAAATCTTGTTGAAAATCTTCCAGGGACTGAAAGGTAGCAGTCCTGAGGAAAGCTCAACTGAGCTGAAACATTGCACTTTTTTTGAAGTATGTACTTTTTTCATTGCAATAAATCTTTGAGGGTCAATTTTGGGCATGCTGTTGCCTACCTTTTTTGAATTGTATGGACTGTAGAAATGCAGGATCAGAACTAACCTGCTATTCTGCACTAGTTCATTTCTTACCCCTATGGATGTTGATGGTATGTCAATACTTTGTTTTGTAGAGACTTATGGTGCTGTTCTCAATTTTTTTGCTTTTTGTACATGAAGGGTAGTGGTGTCATGAAGTCAAGCTGAATCCAAGATGTAAATTCCCTTTCACAGTGAAGGAAGCAATTCCAGATGCTTTGATCCAGATCCTCTTTTGAAGGGGCCATGAGTGGAGCTCCTATCAAATATGTTTGCTCACTAACATGTCTAGACATTCCCCCCCTAATGTCTTATCTCACTGCTACACTGGGGAAAAATAATAATGGGATACAAAGTTTAAGAGTTTAATGCAGTACTTATATTCTACCGATTGTTAATGGTTTAAAAGGAGCCAGAATGCCCCTATGACACATGGATGGCCCATGTTCAGGATAGGCCACCAATGTATACTTCCTGAATAGATCTTTTATGTCTCTAAACTCAGAATTCATAAAGTAAAATAAAGAATGTTCACACTGCTGTAAATTATAAGTCCAAAAACAATTAAGAGAATGGAATGCAATGTGTTTAAAGTATTTTAGCATACATCATCATCATCCTTTGCAAGTGATAATTAAGAATCTAGGAATACAAAAACAGCAGATATAAGCCGTCACAGTTTAGTAAGCCTATTAGAAGTTTCATGTTAGATTCTATTGTACGTGTGAATTAGATTAACAAAAAAATAAATAAACGTTAAAAATAACCTCACACATTTAAAAAAACTTTGCTTGTTGCATAGGCCTAGAAATAACAGTAAAGCGCAATGGTCATGGATAACAAGCCAATCTTTATGAGATTACCTCTTGTCTCTTTTTATTGTATTTATTTATTGATCTCCGTATTGCACATTCTAGACAAAATACAGAGGAAATGAAATGGTTGCAAGATAACCATAAATAAAAAAGTCTATAACATGCTGTACTCTTGTACTCTTAGCAGCCAGTGTGAACTGTGTATTGTGATTAATTCTAGACTTCTAGTAGTTTGACCTCAAGCCACAGCACTAGCTTCTTAATTAAACCATGAAGATATATTTCCACTGGGTCTTAAAAAACATTTAATATTTAGATACTGCCCATACTGTCTATTTTAAAATATTTGTGTAATGTATTATCCTCATAATTATCCAGAAGATAGCCTTCAACTTACATTTTTAATTTACATTTTATATTTTTATTCTTTTCTTCTATGTATTTTTAGTATGGAAACACCTTGAAATGTTACAGTTAATGTTGTAGTTATGTCTTCCTATACCCTCTGGTGCAATCATACAGAAGGTTAATGAAATAAACCAACACCAAATCAACTCAACAACAAATTAAGGATGTTACAGCACAGTGAGTATGCAAATTGCTATACAGAGAAATAGGAAACTGACTGGTCCTCAGGCCTAAAACCCTGCTAGACTTTAAGAGTGTGTGGGTTAATCTGTAATAAGTAAATTAATGGCTACATAGTCATTAATGAAAGATACAAATCTTTTTAAAACCCAATTCTATTGCCACCTTGGGACACTGAATAAAACATGTTTAATATTTGAAATTAATAGTGTCCTAATAAATACACTAGGTTAAAGGCACAGTTGGAAATACAGTTCTTTATTCTATAATATCTTATATCTAAGGAAAGACCTAAAATTTTTTATCACTGATTGTCAATAATGTTTAGTATAATTACAATAAGTAATGCATAATTATAAAAAAAATGAATTTATCATTTCAAGAATTTGTAATATTTTTAAATGATTTTATACATAAAATGTCTGAAAATTAATAAAGGATCTTCATTTTTTCAGTTGTTAATGCCATATATTTTACAAGTCTATTTCCATTTTTATTTTTAGAGTGATTGCAATGACTATTTTTTGTTCACTTGTTTTACTGTCTACCCTCTCTGTTCTTCCAATTAGATGTACACATGGGGTTACATGCATTCACATCAATGAAGGTGTCATGGTTGTCTAGATATTTTTGTGTCCTGTGTTGCGGTTGATGTATTCTATTTTATATGCCACTGTACTTCCTGATCATTTTGACAAGCTTGTGTTTTGGTCAATGTATTCCATTTAACACACTGTAACCTTTTGTCATCTCAACTGTCAAATTGTATTTGCCCCCACCTACTGTGATAAAAATGTAATCTATGTAGTTTTCTGTTGATCTACCATAGTTCTTGATAATATCTTGGTTGATCCTAGCTGCAGAAATCAGTGGACAATTGTATTATATAGGAGCCTTTAATGTTTTTTACTAGAGAATAAACATCTGTCCTGGTTATGTGATTGCACAAGTTCAATGGTTGTTACATTCACAGCACTGTTACCAGAGCTCTGGCTGAGCACCTGTGTGTCTTCACATGACCAACACAGATTTTCACTCTCTGGGAATAAACACTGTATAATCCATTGCATTGACTGGAAACAGTGCTCTTAAAACATGAGGAATTGCTACAAAATATATATTATAAAATTACAGAACTTTTCAATATACAAACTAAAAACATTGTCCCTCATTTACTATTGTGACTGCAAAAAAAAAGTGTCTTGAATGCATCAAAAGTGGCAATTTTTGGACATGTCACCCTAAAAGTTCTTTTATCCTCTATAGCACAAAATAAGATGGGAAGGAGGTCATATATAAATAGTTAGATAAATTTATAATATATAAATTTGGCATCCAGTCACTACCGGTCAATAGAACCTTTGTAGCTACTGGTAAGCAACATTGTCAAAATGTCAGTGTACTTAATCTGATGCAACAAAAGACCAGCTCATAGTCCAGAGAACAAAAGAAAAAGAAAGCTAAGAATGATAACGCTGACTTCATGAGATATTCATATCTCATGAAGTGAACATCACCGATTTGAAGTTTGACTGTTTATGGATAACTTTTTATATTGTTCTCTGGACTACGAGCTGGTCTTTTGGTGCATGCGGTGTCTTAAATTGGAGTTCCTATTACGCTCCTGACTGTGCTTTTTCCAACGGACCAGATCGGGACTTGGTACTTGACTCTTAGCAATATAATTAGTGCTTAGTTCCAAGTGGTCAGTGAAGCTATCAAAACCTTTTCTTTGGTGATCAGCAGCTAGATGGATAGTTATGTACAATCTGCATATGTAGCATAGGTTTTTGTCTCTCTCTCCTTTTAGACAGGGTTCTCATTTAAAAAAGACAACTGCGTACCCGTGTAATTTAAGCAAGCAAGTAACTTTACTATATATATATGATGAGGAGAGCAGGATGGTAACCAGAGAAGCCTGTGTGGACTGTGAGCTGATAGATTCTAAATTATCTACTCAACAAAGCCACAAATATAAAGCAATATATTTGGAAAATATCTTCAATTATCGGTCCCTACATGTTTAAAGCTAATCTTTGTAGTGAGACAGCCACTTTAACACCTAAGCGTACAGTTGTGGGACGGAGGCAAAGGGGGAATGATTCTATACCACCTGTGTACAGATATTTAAAAAGTGATTGTGTTAGTACTTCGTGAGGAGGGGGGAGCCATATTACTCAAACTCACATCACTGTGCCTGTGCCCCACACTCACAGAGAATTGATATTTATATACATACAGTAGGTTGCAGTTGTTGTCTTGGGAAAATAACTTTGTCCTTAAGTGGATGCATTTTCTATTACAGTTCCCATCCTGGGATGAGGTATCTATTAATTACTGATTAAAAGATCGATTTAATGACCACTTAGTAGTAGATACCAGTTTTACATAGGCATTTATCAGACCATATAATTAAGTATAATATAGTTAAATCTAATGGCTCAAGGGTTACATCTACTCTTAATTGGAGTCATTCAGTTCTATTTTTTTTCCATCCAGCCATGAAGTCTTCTTACAGTCATGACCTTTCTTTAAAGAATACCAGTTGTCTTAGACTTCTTACTGTTCTAACACAATTTTTTTCTGTTTTCCTACTCTACACTTCTGTCTATTGCATTCCAGATGATTATTGCCCCTAAAGATAACGAGGAACCCCTCACGGCCCAAAACAGTAATAGTACCCCAAATTTCTGCTCCAGTCATTAAAAGTGGTACCAAATAATTATATGCTCTTTTAAGGCCCCAAAGACTAATTTTACTCCTTTTAGTACCTTACACAGTTATAGGTCACCACATGGTTATAGTGTCCCCTCCCACCCTCACACAGTAATATTATATATTTTTATAACCATATTTAATTCTTTAATTTACCTTCAGTATTATGTTCTCTTTCCAAAACGCTATCTTCTCCCTGTGCTTCTTCAGATGGGAATACATCCCATTAGTATTTCTCACCTTCTGTTTTATGACTTATTGCCCTTATCGAAACCTAACCTCAAGAGAAGTGTTGAGCGATTATTATCGACAAAGTTGAAATCGGCACGGTTTTTATGTTGATCGGATTTTTTAGATCACGCGATAATTTAGGTTAAAATCTGTGCATCATCTATTAATATCGCGCCATTTTCGGCGCCTCCTGTCATTTTGCCGGCCAGTAAATCAGCTTAGAGAATAGAGAAGGGTGAGCTGTGTGTGCGACGTCATGACTGAGATGTGTATGGTTGCGATTGGCTGGAAAAATCACATGACCTCGTTTTACATAGAACAGCCCTTCCTGTTCATGATCAGTGTGTGTCAGTATCTCAAAGGAGGAGGACATGCGCTCTGCCTCTGTGCAAACAGCTCAGCGAAATTATTCTATTTGTTCACAGAGACAGCTCTACTTTTAGCTGAGATCCTTAGAACTTAGGTAGATCAAGATTTGCAGTTTTTCGGTGTTAGGTGAGAATTTTTAAAGGGAGCATCAACCGCGAAAAAACCAGGGGAAAAAGCGGGGGGGCGTGGGCAAACACAGACAAGTTTAAGGATCTGGAATTGGCCCACCAATTTAGTGTAGACTTTGCATTGCAATAGCTTTATTATTAACAGTTTTCTTTGTGAAATATTTTTGGATTTTTGGGAGCCTAAAAATTAATTAGATACGATCTTTCAGAACTGAGGTTTTTGTTTGGTGAAACTCCACTTTTTTTTATCAGTAACATTTAGATAGGGGTTTTTTTCACTTTTTGGGCAGTCAATTTTTTCATAGAGGTACCTTGCACTTAAATCTGAATCCAGCAATTTTTAGTCACCACAGGTGATTGTAGGGCCCAAAAAATACCTTTTTTTATTATACATTTTTAGTACGTGTTTTTTTCACTTTTGGGTCAGGCCACTTTTTTTCATAAGCCACCCTTTCATTATATTTTAAAAACCCGCAATTTTTTTTTGTCACCACGGTGTTTTATAGGTGCCAAAAATTCCTTTTATTATCCATACATTTCAATAGGTGTTTTTTTCACTTTTGGTCAGTCAAGCTTTGTTGATAAGGGGACCCTTTCCTTTAAAATTTTAAACCAGCAATTTTGTTTTGATTTGAGGGATTTTAGAATAGCTGTATTTGCCGTTTTTAATAAGAACTTTTTCCCAAAAATTTCCATCCTTCTCAAAATTTTTTTTTTTTCTGAACGGGCGAAATTTAGGTGGTAAGCAAGCAAAAAGGGGGGTAAGGAAAAGGGGGTAGTGGACGGGGAAAGGTGCTCCTTCCAGTGCTGGGGCAAAACCTGCCAGCGGACGTCAGTGCAGGACCTCACTTGTCACGCTGGGCAGGGCCCTGGGAAACTCAGAACGAACAGCACCCCAATCTGTTCTTCAGGGGTTTTAAAGCAACCTTTATCCAAAAAGCCCTTAAACCTCCTCGTCCTCCCCAGTAAAGGGGCCAAAAAATGGTCTCACAACCCCCGTCCAACATAAAGTGAAGGCACCCCAAAAAGCAAATCGTTTTACACCCCACTGTGGATAAATCCTTTTTCCCTGAAGACCTCTTTGATGCCCAAAAATGGGGTTTGGGGGTTAAAAGGCATTTTAAAAATTTTTTAAAGGGGGCCAAAGGGGAATATTTTTTTCCTGCTCTGACGCCCATTTTCCTGATCCCCATCAAGGGGGAAAAAAGGAACCCCGGTAAATTTGGGCAAAAATCCCGGGGGGTTTTCAGCAAAAACCTTGCAGTCCCCTATGCTTGTACCCCGCAGTCCTTGATGCAGAATGCCCGGGGCCCGACAAAAGTCACCTGGTTCATGATGAATGACGACATTGCGGATCCAACGGGGTCTTTTCAGCAGAATTTGCCTTGCGGCGTTTCCCCCATCACTGGCCCTGGGAGGAAGACGATGGATTAGGGGCAATACGGGTCCCCCCCCTAAAAAAGGGAGAGGGGGGCCCGCAAAATTTCCGCTGATATGATTCCACCAGCCACTTCCGCGGAAACCCCGCTCCTCGCTTATCCGCCGTAAAAAAAAAAAGGTCCAGGACCTCCCCAAGCCGGGGCCCTTCTTTGAGCAACCCTCTGTTTCCCACCCAGCGATGTCTTTTGCCCCCTTTGCCAAAAACCCGCATAAGTAGAGGCAAAAATCTTAGGTTTTTAAAAACCCCCAACATGTCAGTCACATGCAGCAAATGCATGAGGGGAAAAAGGAGGCAACATTTGGGGCCAACCCCCGGGACACCCCCCCTCTCTCCCCCCGGCCTCCTCCTCCCCCGGGCCACCCCAAAGCGTTTCCTAAACTCCCCATGCTCTCAGACATGATCAGGATCAGCCTCCGCTTCACCCTCCACCATCACCCGAGTACCACCAGCACCACCAAAACCCCAAATCCAACCCCTTCTCCTCCCCCCCGGGTTTGGGACGCCCCGAAAGCCATACGCGGGCCATTTCTTCAGCCAGCCTTCTGTCTTCCAGGTTTGGGAGCAGATTAAACATTTTAAACCCAA
>JAODAL010069330.1:0-16401 GCA_025379985.1 Phyllomedusa bahiana | reverse complement strand
TCCTTTCCCTTTTATACCTTAGTATTAGTAAACAGTGAAAATAAATAAAAGGAAAAAAAAAACCTAAATAGGTTGGCACGAAAAAAAACTACATTTTTGTTTCCTGAGGAATTTAAAACCAAGGCCTCTAGGAAAGGCCTCAGTACAGCATAGCTTACCCGTTCTGTATATAAAAGACCACTGTTTGACTAAAATTTGGCCCTTTGTGGGGAAAAGCATGGTGATGTGAAGCCAGCTGAGTCACATGACATGCAGTTCAAATCATACATGGCCCCTTTTGAAACTATGAAAGATGTTTAATTTTTTATTTTGGGAAGTTTTTTAAATTTTATGGTCATCTGGTAAGTTTTGGGAATTGTAAAATTGTTGAAATATATCAGAGTACTACAAAATGTAGGGTTGTTTAGGGGGCCCCGAGTTTGACTTATCGGGATCGGGTTGCCCCAGTTGCGGTGGGGCGGTGAGAATCCAGCTGTAGGTCCTATTGGCCCCAAATAAAAAGTTTTAGGTAGGGGGAGTGTCCTTAAAATCATTTGGGGACTTTGTAAAAGCTTAAGGCAAGGACCTCAAGGTAATATTTTCCAAATCTCCCCTGCCCCCAGGCCCAACCAAGACAGTGGAAGGTGAAAAAAAGTGGAAAAATTTGGGTGGTAAAGAAGAGGGTTTTGGGTTTTTGGAGAATGGGTGATTTCTGTCTTGGTAATGCTCCTTTTCTAGGGGGGCGCACCTAAATGGGGAGGGTTTGGGGGCATTTTTTTGGGGGACAAAATGGCCAAAAAATTTGGAGGAATATTTAAAATAGGGAGGGGCAAGGGTAATTCAAAGATAACATAAAAAATATGAAGATAGAAAGCTGGGAATTAGGAAAATAAAAACAGGGGGGGAATTGGGATGGAGGGGGTGAAAGCAAAGTTAAAAGGAACAGGGATAAAGGAATAAAAACTGAAAATCTCTAAAATTGCATGCTGACCAATGCCAGGGGGTCTCCCCCAATAAAAAAAAAATTTAATAGAATTATTAATTGTGAAGAAAAAATTTGACATGTGGGGTAACTGAGACAGGGCTGGGGGAGATAAAAAATGGCGGTTAATTTACGGGGTTACAGTTTATTTAGAAGAGATTGTAAAAAACCAAAGGGGGGAGGGTTTTTGTCTTGTAAAATCCTGTCTGAAACAACACGCGAAAAAATATAATACAGGAAATAAACATGGGAACCCTTTAGGGGTAAATTTACATGGGAAATAACAAATAATTTTAATTCAAATAGGGGTCTGCTATAGGCACCAAATTCCCCAAAAAACCCATGGGAGATTACCCCTGGGCAAATGATGAGGCGCAAAACGAATGGGGGTTTTTTATTATGGGCGACTTTAACTACCCAGAAAAAAATTGGGGAAAACCCGAAACCTGAGCTCTCAAAAAGGAAACGTTTTGTCAATAATAAAGATAATTCCCTTTCCCAAATGGTGCGGGAAAACCGACACAGGAAAGGCCCTTCTAGACGAATATTGAAAAATAGCCCCTACAGAGTAACAACGGTTAAAGTTGGGGGCACTTAGGAAATAGTTACAACAATATAATAAATTTCCATTTGTCCTTCAATAGAGTTTTTTGTCGACGATACAAAAAAAAAAAAAAGAATTGTGGAGGGCGATGAGAAGAAAACAAACCCTTTTAAAACATTTTTTGTCCCTTGTTTTTTTACCGAAGGGTTAAATTTTCCTGTTTATGCCAAAGGGGTGAAGTAAACCCAACTTAAATGTTTCTTGGCTAACCCAGGAAGAAGTTGCTCCATCTTAAGAACGTAAAATAGACAAATCCCCCGGTCTGATGGGATAAAAACCCCGGGCCTAAGGGGTTTGTAATGTCATAGTAGGTCCCTATTCTTAATATTTAGGACTGCATAAAAACGGGGTATGTCCCAAAAAATTGGCGCATAGAAATGTGGCCAAATTTAAAAAAAGGGGGTTTAAAAAAATGATCCTGGAAAAATATAGGCCCGGTAAGTTAACCTCTGTTGTTGGTAAAAATATTTTTAAAGGGTTTTTAAAAAGTGCTATCTGGAGTAAACTCACTGAAATAAAATGTATGCTCCCTTTCCAGCATGGGTTTATAAAAGGGTCGGTCCTGCAAATAAAATTATCATCTTCTTGAGGAAGTTAATTCTAGACTGGGTCGGGGTGAGAATTTGGGTGTCCATATTTGATGTCTCTAAAGCATGTGATTTTGTGTCACATTTAAAAAGGGTTTGGGAATTTAAAAAGAGAATGCTTGGGCTGGGGAAAAATTTTTTAAGTGGTAAGAAGGGCTCAGAATAGAAAAAAAGGGTGGTAATTAATGGTACATACTCAGACTGGATCCCTCTTACCAATGAGTCCCCAAAAGCTTTCAGTATTGGCCCTATCCCCTTTAATATTTTCTTTAAGATTTTTCACAGGGATTGACAGTAGAATATCAATCTTTGAGATGATACTAAGCTCTGTAAGGAATCCACACAATAGGGAAAATGTTTTTATTACAAAGGGATATGGATAATTTGGGGGCCCTGGGCAGAGAAATGGCAGATGGGGTTTTAAACACAGTAAATGCAAGGTTTTGCACATGGGGAGGAAAAAGTGATTACATTTTAAATGGAAAAAAAACTGGGTAAATTCCCATGGGAAGGCCCTGGGAACCTGGTGGACAGCAAACTTAATTTAGAGCAGGTCGGGCAGCAAGAAAGACAAATAGATTGGGGGGATTATAAAAAAGGTGCATAGTCCCAATGTTGAGAACATTTTTTCCCCCAATTCGGGTCACTGGTTAGCCCACAATGGAATATTGTTTACGTTTTGGGCTCAGAGCACGGGAAAAACATTGTAGAGTTGAACAGGTACAAAGGTGGAACAAAAATAATAGAAGGATGGGGGACTGCAATTTTCTCAGAAAGATTGCAAGCTTAGGGTTATTTAGTTTAGAGAAAAAATGGTTCGGCAGGACATAATAAAAGTTTAAATATTTAAAGGTCAATATGGAGCGTGTTCCCAAATCCAGTCCTCAAGGCCACCCAAAAGGTCTTTTTTTTCAGGATCCCCACAGAATGCATGACAATAATGATATACCTGTGCGAATTTCACTACAATAATGACTTCACCTGTGCAATGCTAAGGAAAGCCAGAAAACATGACCTGTTGGTGTGGCTTGAGGACTAGGGTTGGGAACCTCTGATATGGAGATCTCTCAAGATTTATTCATACCCAGGACTGTATCCAGACCAAGGGGGCATCCTCTACGCCTTGAAAAAAGAAAGGGATTCTTTACTGTTAGAGCAGCGAGACTGTGGAACTCTCTGCCAGAGGAAATTATGGTGAATTCAATAACAGAGTTCAAAAAGGGTCTGGATGCATTTCCAGAGCGAAATAATATAAGAAGTTATAATGACTTGGATTCTGGAGAAGAGTCGTAGATCCAGGGATTGCCAGATTGGAGTTGGGAAGGAATTTTTTCCCTAAAATGAGGACAATTGGCTTCTACCTTATTTGGATTTTTTTGCTTTCCTCTGGATCAACACTTTAGCAAAACAGGCTGAACTAGATGGACATATGTCTTTTTTCAGCCTTTCAAACTATGTAACTATGTAACATGTTCTGTTATATAGGAATGTTTAATGCTGCTAGTGTCAAAGTCTTCAGAAAATTCACACAAAAAAATACCTATACAGTATGTAGAACACAAGAGCTTTGTAGGAAACTGGTTTAAATAAAAAAAAAAAATCAAATACTTTATTGTAGTAGTGATTCAAATTTATGACCTTAGTCTATCAGCTACAGCAAAGAGGTGCTAGAAGTTTCCCCCAACCATTACAGCTGATCCCTGGAGTTCAAATTCAAATTATTGAATTTATTATTGAATTGAATTTATTATTGAAATTATTGAATCCAAGTTCAAATTATTAATGAGAGAACCCTTTAGCAAAAAAGTATCATTCAAAGTGGACAACTCCACTAAATTGTAGGAAGTGATTGGTTGCAATTATTTCTGCCGCAGTATGATATACCCTATTACGTTGAGGGAATATTTTGCATGGTGTTGTGTAACTTTGAAGAAATGTATATTACTTTAAAAAATAGTTTTTCCAAAGGAAAATAAGAATTTTGACTTGGCTTAACCTGTTTTGAGATTAATTTTCACATCAAATTTCACACATGTATCAACAAGCTTCTCTTAGTACATCTTTAAGAATACAGTAAAACCAAAGGTTGTCTATGGTTTTTTTGGATCCACTTTATTTGTACGGACTGCAGTCAGTTAACTCACTGAGTCCTGTGGTCTTCACAGTTCTTCTTATCTGCTGCATGGTGCAGCATCTTTGGTTTGCAGTACCCTGCTGCCTGAAGAGATAATAGGGCTGAGAAGGAGCTGGAAGGGTTAAGTGTTGAGGCTTTGGATCCTTATTTCTCCCTTTGACCCTCCTTTTATATCATCAGTCATAGTCATCCCTGTCACAGATGTGGACGATGGACAGTCCATTCTGTCACGATCCGGCGGTAACAGCATGTGCTGAGGCGCCGATCGCTGGTATCCGGGTGTGGATCCACTGTGATCACCGCAGGCGAGATGGTAGATGGAGATCCACGCCAGGGAGCGAAGTCTAAGGGGCCCCCGGTCTTCACTGGAGCCCCCGCAAAGCAGGACAGACTTTGCTGCGGGAAACCCCCAGGTCGCTGCCCCTGACGTGGCTACCTGTGGTGACAGCCGAGATATAGGACAGGAACTCCAGGCACAGAAGTGGTGGTAGACAGGTACAGCAGGGAAATGTATGCAGCAGGATACACCCAAGCATCCGAAAAGCTAAGTCATATCAAAATGTCACTTTAGACCATGTCACCTTGTGTTTTGGTGACCTTTAAATAGTTCCCTGATAAATGTCTTCTGTGACAGATTAATCAAAGCCATTTAAATGGTGAACAGGCAGATACATACCCTGCTGAAGAGAACAATTAGGATTTAGTTCCAGTTTTCAGTGGTCAGCTGGCCCCATGAATGCAAACATTCACAGATCTATAATTAACAGACTGTGCCCAAACAATTTACCATCTGGAGTGTAAGATCTCTTTATGTTTTCCATTAAATATTCTACTGTAACTAGTAGAAGTGATAAATGAGTAAAATTGTCACTAAAAGATGATGAATGTTCACAAAAAACAAACAAAAAAGTTCTTTTATACCAACTATCTTGCATGCTTGTTGGCCATAACATAGGTACCCATTTCTATTTACCTCAAATGTGTCAAGACCAAATAAAAAAAATTTGGAAGAAAAATACAAAGAAGTTCATTTTGTTGTTCTACTATATCATAATGATTTCAAGGTTGATTTGTAGACAACAGCAGGCATCCAGTACTTCACTTTATCAGAAATCTTGTAAAGACTTTAGCAGAATCAAACCAGGATGATATTTTACCATCTTTGGAGTTTGGGGGTTATTTCTACAGATACCTATAACAAAAAAACAGTACTGTGCGGGGAACACAATGGGGAAAATCCCACTTTCATTTCAAAATAAGAACAATATATTCCTACACACGTTTCGTGGATTCACTTCATCAGCTTAGACAGGGTAAAAGGTCAAAATATATAGTTAGTGTGGTTGAAAAAAGACTAGCCCTTAATTTTCCCTAGAGGAAGTTAAAGTGGATGAGAGCGGGGGTAGGGGTAGTTTTTTAAAAAACTATTTTCCAATTTATACATCTACTAACTGTTAATATGATTTTGTTCAAAGTAATTGTGTTAGTCTTTTCTGAAGTCTTCATTAGTAATGAGCGATTTTGTCAACTATCGCTATTGGATCGTATCTTTTAGGCAATGTGGCTTGCACAGTTTGGGGATCACTCAAAGTTTTCAGGCATGAAAGAGGCAGATATCTGGTTAAAGGGTCTTGTTTCCCGTGTTTTTATTTCCCCAGCAGACAAAAAAATATGGAAATTACATCACAGCAAACATAAAACATAAACAAAAACTCCCCATAGGCGCTTAATCACAGGTGTAGTTCCCCACTAGCACCTTGGGAGAGGGTGTAGCAGAAACTGGCTTCCACCTTTTGGTATGCCCCAGCCAAAGGTAGACTGGAGATGCAGCCCCCCAGTCAGCTTCCCTGCTGCCCTTTAATACAAAGGGAAAACCCGGGAGTGGACCCAGGGGAGTAAGCACCCCCCTGTTATGCTTATCCCAATAAAAAGGCCGCCCCCGGGGAATGGTGGACCCTTATAACAGACAATTTTAAATGTTGCGACAGTCTGTATGCCACACTATTTAAAATGGTTTCACTCCCCCAAAAGCTTTTACCTTGGTAAAAGTATTTTCTCTCTCCGGATACCCCGAACCGGGCTGGGATTTACACCCATGCAGACCTTCCCGCTGCGGCCTTACAACCCCCCCCCTTGCTCAGACTGTGGGGCGGAGCACTTTGTGCCATAAAATTTTGTACCCTGCAATGCTCACGTTCCCCTGTTGGTCACCCTTCTTCTTCCTTGTTCTGTCCCCATCCATTTTAAAAGGGGAAAATGGTCTGTGATGACTTAAAGGGTCTACTTCAAGTATAATGCAGGATCGAGGGCCCATTTAAAATGGCCAGGAAATTTCTCTCTCCTAGGGCGTTTTTTTTTCTCCGCGCGTACGCTTCCTGCGAGGTAAAACTACCGGGTTTTTCTCCCCAAACATTTTGTGATGGACCCCCTAATCCTACCTCAGAAGGTCTGCCTGAAAAATAAATTTTTTCTGAAATTTGGGGGCCCCCATGAGCAGGGTTCTTGCAGGTACCTCCTTTTGCCTTTGGAAAGGTTGTTCGGCCCTGGGTTCCATTGCCCAAAAGTGGACTTTGCCCCTTTTTGTGAACCCGTAACGGGGGCGCTTGGGGAAAATTTGGGGTAGAACCCCCTTAGTACCCTGCGATACCTAAAAGGCCCGGACCTGCTTCTTGGAGTTGGGTTGGGCCAATTTCTATTGCCTCCAGTTTGTCCATTTGGGGCTTGATGACTCCCCCCCAATGTCGTCCCTAGATAGGGGGGCCCTCCTCTCCCCCAGGGCACACTTGTTAGGTTGTCGGTCAGACCTCTCCCCTTTTGGCATCTAAGACAAGCTTGCATTTGGTAGGGGGGAACCCCAATCCGTGCTAAAATCCCCACAATCCAAATATGCTGCTGCATATTTTCTAGGGGGGTGTAGGATGACGTCCATCATCCTTTGGAATGTGGCCGGAGCCCCTTGTAGGCCAAAGGGGAAGGACCACGTAGTGAAAGTGGCCATCGGGGGTGGAAAAGGCCCCGTTTTCTCCCTGGCCCTCCTTTGTGAGGGGGACCCCCCAATACCCCTTGGGTCGGGTCTAACGTCTAATGTACCTGGGGGGTCCTAACCTTCAACCAATTTTCGGCCCGGGGGGCAGGGTAGGCTTAAATTTTGAGAGTTCGTTTGTTAGAAAATCGTTGCAGAAACGAAAGGCCATCGGGTTTGGGTTAGCACTAGGGGGTCGACCCCCCACTTTGGGATTTTTTATGACCCCAAGCCCCACATCTTCTAACCTTTTTGGCAATTGCTTGCCTTGGGTTTTCAGGGCCCTATGGCCTAAACCTCCCTTTTTGGGCCCGGGTTTGTGATGATGTCATTTCAAGCCCTTCATGCCCCGGGGTAGATTGAAAAGACTCCGGTTCCTTTTGTGGGAAATTTCCCTAGTTTCCTGCAGTGTGTTTTGCAGGGAACGGGATAGGGACGGGGGGGCAACTCTCTTGGGGCACCCTATGTTTTAGCCCCCCGTAAAGCTTTCCCCGGGCCCTTTTCCAGGGCTTATTAGGTTGATGGATATATCTGAAAAGGGTTTCCCTTTACCATGGAACCCCTTTTTTTGACCTCACTGACCCCCTCTTTGATCTATGGGGGCCCTGCCACTTTTCCAGAAACCTGTTTGACCGGGGGGGAAAGTACTACCACCCGACGCGGGGCTGGAACACTCTGCCCCTTTGCGGAAACTGTTATAACCTTGCCTGGGTTTTTTGGGCCCCGTGTAGGTTCTACGCACTATGGGGGGACTGCTGCGATTCTATCCGCATTCGGAATTTTTTTCAATCACACTCATAGGGGGTATTTTCCTGCTCCAGGTCTCTTGGCAAAGTCCAAGAGTCCCAGGGTGCTACCATAGAGGGGCTCGAAGGGAGACCCAACCCTGTGGACGCTTGCGGTACCCCCCGTATAGAGAACGAACAGGGGTAGCGGTCCCCCCCCCCCCCCCCCCCACCCCCCCCCCCCCCCCCCCCCCCCCCCCCCCCCCCCCCCCCCTTAACACCCCCCTTTTTAAGCATGCTTTGGGGGTTTTTGAACCTCTCCCAGACCATCGGTCTGGGGGTGTTTTACCGAAAGGGCGGAGAGGGTAATATTGAGGAAGGGGGGCAGAGTTCTTTTGGGCCCTTAGACGAGGGGGTACCCCGGGTTGTCAATCTCCCTTGGGTACCCCTGGGGTGAACATTTGGAAAAATCTTCTTCAAACCCTTTTGGGGGGGTGTTCCTAAAGGGGGAAAGGCTGGGGTAAGGGGGGCGTAGTAAGGACCATAAGAAAGCTGGTCCCGGGGGGACTTTGGGAGGGCCCTTACAGGGCCCTGCCCATCCTCTCAAGGGGACCCATTATTGGCAGGGGGATTGGGGGCTCAAAAATGAGGCCCAGGGGCATTTTTTTTGGCCTCTGGCAAAACTGGCAGAAATCTTAATTGCCCTAAAAAATCCCTGGCCAGTGAATTCGCGCTACCTCTCCCGGGTTTTCTCCACCCCTAATGTTTCCCCCCAGGGACATGGAGTGGGCAGCTCCAAACCCTGGCGGACATGTTACTTGGGACCAAAAATTGCTCCACCACCTGGTTGGGCCCCCCCCCCCCCCAAAAAGGAGGGAAAACCTTTTTGGGGGCCCCGGGGTTTTATTACTCCGGGGTTTTCCGCTGGGCGGGGGGGGGGGGGGGGGGTTTTTTCCGTTCTCCAAAACCAAAAGTTTTCCCTTCTGGATATTGGCAAGGAGGCGAAACTCGGTTTCAGAAAGGGGGGGTTTTCCTTGGGTCCCCCCCCCAAAGGCGGACAACGGAAACCCCCTCGGGGGTCTCCCAGCTCCTGTGCGGACACATCACCCCGTACATCTTGTACCTTGCACCTCTTTTTTCTCCCACAAATCCCCAAACAAGGGAAAGTCACAGCCATGACGCACGTAGGCTAGGCTCGAAGACAGCCACCACATGTGGCCCCCGGGACCCCAGGAGTTCTAAGTGAGTCTGGCAGTTGGTTTGTCCCTTTAGTGTCCCCAGGAACGACCCCCCCTATCGGCGGGATCGGAGTTGGGCCCGAGCTCACCAGCTTGGGGCCCGTCCGGGGCACCAAAGGGGTCCTGGAGTCCTGAGTGCTTGGGAAAGGAGTGTGTTGATTTTGCCCCTACACTCCCGCCGGTCCCCCACCACTCAATGTGAGGTATGGACACCGGGAAACAAAGAAGTCGCCGTGTAAGCCCCCCCGTCCTGGGGTCCCCCTACGTTGGACATCGGCAGGCAGTCCCGTCCATCGCATCGCCAACAGAAAATGGGGCCCTGAGCTTGGGTGAAAGGTCTATTTTGGGGTGGGAACCTTCCCCTTTTCACCACCCTGACCCCCCCACGGGACCTCTATCTCCCCTTTTGGGACAGAACAGTCTACCCGTACTTTGGGGTAGATGGATCAACCAGGGAAAACTCTTCTGGCGTGTAACGTTTTCCACACGGAGACGAGCTCTCCAACTTTTTGGGGTTTCCCTGTACCCCCACAAGCCTGGATCCTCACCGTAAGGGACGTACAAAACGACACAAACAACCCCCTCGATCACCTGGGCGGTGAAAGACTCTCCGGTTGCACCATTTGCTGGTGGATGGTAGAGGTAATACATTTGGGTTGCGGTGGCTTTGCTGGTTTGAACTTCCAGGTGTAACCCCTTTTGGGGCCCGGCCCCCAGATAACCCCCAGTCAGGCTAGATTCCCTTTTTAGCTGGTGTAGTCCCCTTGGGTTTCCCCCCCCAGGTGAAGTAGGGGCCTTTGTGTTTCACGGGTTTGAAAGGGGGGCCGGGGCGTCAGCCATTGGTCCATTGGGTGCTCTCTCTCGGCGATCCTCTCGAAGGTTCCGAGGGGATGCTTTTAATTCATGTCTGGGGTCATCTTTCGCAGGACGGCACCGCGACGGGGGGTGGACTGCCCACCCGCTGACGGCTCTGGCCTTTAGTCAGGGCCTGAGTGTTGCTTTAAAGCCAGGTTTACCTGTTCTGCCTTTCACGGGCCCGGGCCCCTCAATCAAAACGGGCGTTGGTTTCGCCCCGGCCTACGGTCTCCCCGTGGGCCTTTTGCTGACTTGCCCCCATCAGCTGGAGGGTTTTTTTTTGCCTGAATCAACTGTTTCACCCTGTCCATTTTGGATGCTTCTGCTTGCTGCACTTTTTCCTTTAATCCAAGACATAAGCGGGGCCCGTTTGCTGCCCGTCTCTTTAAAAGGGAACTTCTTTAGGGAATGCCCCTTTGATCCTCCACCATATTGAGCTGCACGCTCTGGGATCACTCCAAGTCCTTCAGGTGAGCAGAGGAGAATCTGGGTTAAACGGTGCCCTTGCTTCCGTGTGTTTTTTTTCACCTCAACAAAAAAGATGGCAAAATGCACACAAAATAAAAAACATAAACAAAATCCCGTGTCTGAGCGCTTACTTACCAGGGTTTCCCCCCCTAGCACCCTTTGGGGGACGGGGTAGAGACACTGGCTTCCCCAGTGTGAAATGCTCCAGCCCCGAAGGTAGCTGGAGATGAGCCCCCCTAGTCAGCTTACCTGCTGACCTTATATCCCCCGGGAAAACCCGAGGGAGCCATGGGGTAAGCCCCACCCCGCTCTATGTTTATTCCCAATGAAAGGCCGACCCGGGAAGGCTGGTGCGATGACAGACAACTTAAAGTATGTCGACGTCTGTACTGCCGCACCTATTTAACAATGGCCCTTTCATCCCCCAAGGTTTTACCTTGGGGGAAAAGTATCTTGCTCTTCCGGCATACGCCCCGAACCCGGCTGGGATATACCCCCTCCTTTGCGACCTTCCAGCTGCGGCCTTCGCCTTTCATGCCGATATCCAATGCCCCAAATGTTAAAACGCCGATGACCAGTAAAATCTTGGGAAAGGGGAAAAACACCTTTTTCTTACACCCCAAACAGGGAGGAGAATGGAATTTTAAAACAAAAGTAAACTGGTCGTGCTATATCTTAGGCAAAAACAATTTGGGAACAAAAGTCACAGAAAACAAGCACAGATATTCACTAAAACCCTGTCCCGTACCTAGCATAAACCCAAACCCCATGACCCCCCAAATTAAAAAAATGCCAGAGGCAGAAAAAATTTGAACCCCCATTTTTGTTAAACGGACTTTGACTTTTGCCTGTTCTGGACCCCGCATGAACCTTAAATCAGCATGATCCACAGATTAAAAAGTGCCAGAAAAAGGAGTCTTTCAACCACCATTTTAATTGAACTGGACATTGACTATCCCTGTCCTTGACCGCAGCATAACACTTAAACCTGTCTAAACCACAGATTAAAAAGTGCTGGAAAAAGGAGTCTTTGAACCACCATTTTAGTTGAACTGGACATTGACTATGCCTGTCCTGGACAGCAGCATGAACCTTAAAGGGGTTTTGCTACGATGTAATGTTGACGTGGGATCCTCCAAAATGGGTATTTAATCACTTTCCTAAATGTATGTGATTACAAAAATTGCAGTCTGAGAGAGCTATGGGCTGCCTTACCTGCCCTTAGTTACTTAAAAGCTTCTATTAGATACGACCTGACAAGAGCAGCTGGCCGGGCTTGCGCAGAGAACACTTTTTATCGGATGAAAGGGAGCTGAAGAAGCTTTCAAGGCACCGGGTAGAAATATGTTGTCTTTTGTATACAGAATCCAGAATCCACTAGTTGTAGTGTGATTATCTGAGTAGATCCCTGCTTTATCTGATGACAGAGAACATGAAGGAGCTTTCAATCTGCTGTGGAGAAAAGGTGTTGTTTTTTGTATACAGAATCCACTAGTTGTAGTTTGATTATTTGAGTGAACATTTCACACGATCCCTTATGCATGGCTCTGTGATATGGCTGTGTCTCTTCTCTCTCTCTCTTAGCTCAGAGTGGCTTGTTTACATTTGATTCCTAGCAGATAAGGCACGTCCTGGCAAAACCCCTTTAAATCTGCATGGCCCACAGATTAAAGGAAGGAGCACCTTCTCTCATACCTCTACCTCCATGTCCTACACCCCTCTTTACTCGCTTACCACCTGCAGTTCGCTCCATGTTCAGAAATATAAAAATTTAAAAGGTATGGAAGAGTTTTTGACAGTCTCTTATTGAAAGAGGGCAAATCATAGCTATTCTTAAATGCCTCTAATTTCCAACAGCCAACTAGGATTAGAAACAGAATTGTTTCTATCAAATATCTGTGAAATGCGGTCTGGTGGAAGAACCGTAACACAAAATCCACAGTGTTCTTCTTTCAGTCCCTGAGATTAACAACTGCCCAGTAGGACTAGCAGTTGATAGTTTTCAACAAACTATCGTACAAATGCACGATTAGCGCCAAACTGAGACGCACTGAGTGAAATAGAAGTATTAAAAATTTATATGGATTACATATGGCGGTTTTGCCACCACTGACAACAGGCGGCAGTTACTATAAAATAATGTGTAAAGCAATCTGCGTACAAGTGCACGATTAGCGCCAAACTGAGACGCACTGAGTGAAATAGAAGTGTTGAACAGTTATATGGATTAATATGGCGGCCTTCGCACCACTGACAACCAGCGTAATTTACTATAAAATATGTATAAAATAATATGCATACAACTGAGCTCTATGCGGCAACCAGACACACGGACTGCAATAAGAGTATTTAAATGTTATATGGATTAATATGGCAGCCTTCGCACCACTGAAAAAAAGGCGCAATTTACTATCAAATATGTATAACACAATATGCATACCCATGAGCTCTTTGCGGCAAACAGACGCACGGACTGCAATAAGAGTTTTTAAATTTTATATGGATTAATATGCCGGTCTTCGCACCACTGACAACAGGCGCAATTTACTATACAATATGTATAACGCAATATGTGTACAACTGAGCTCTCTGCGCCAACCAGACGCACGGAATGCAATAAGAGTATTTAAATGTTATATGGATTAATATGGCAGCCTTCGCACCACTGAAAAAAAGGCGCAATTTACTATCAAATATGTATAACACAATATGCATACAAATGAGCTCTTTGCGGCAAACAGACGCACGGACTGCAATAAGAGTTTTTAAATTTAATATGGATTAATATGGCGGTCTTCGCACCACTGACAACAGGCGCAATTTACTATACAATATGTATAACGCAATATGTGTACAACTGAGCTCTTTGCAGCAAACAGACGCACGGACTTCAATAAAACTATTTAAAAGTTATAAGGATAAGTTATTCCGGTTTTTGGGAACACT
Source organism: Phyllomedusa bahiana (assembly GCA_025379985.1). Lineage (NCBI taxonomy): Eukaryota > Metazoa > Chordata > Amphibia > Anura > Hylidae > Phyllomedusa > Phyllomedusa bahiana. The sequence continues at coordinate 2,861 of JAODAL010069330.1, read as the reverse complement.
GACACGCAGTGATTGCAATAGCACTGAAAAAACAGGGACAATTTCACCTCCTATCAGTGGTCTGCTGGCCAAAAAAGTGGTAAAAAACAATGCTTTTTCAATTCAAGGTCACAGAACACACTGAGCTGCACAATATCTCCCTTCCTTCCAAAAGCCTCTCCTCCTGCCGCCCCCGCCCCGTGGCTGGACACACTGGAAGATATCTCTAAAACTTTCTCTAACTAAATAAGAAGTGAAATTCTCTAATCTAAATCTATTCTAAGCTATAGCTAGACGGATGGTTTCTTGTATTAGAAGAGACTATCTCTCAGAGCTGTTAGAACAGCTATTGGTTTAAACGCCGACATCCTGCTGTGAAGTGGCATAGACAGAAAATGAGCTGTACAGGAAATGCAGTTGAATAGATAAAATGAGGTCACGAGATTTTTGCAGCCAATGAGATCCATACACCGCAAAGTGGTGACGTTGTACATCCTCCTCACCCCCCTCTATCCTCGGAGCTGATTGGCTGGCCGCCAAAATGACAGGAAACGCTGAAAATGGCGCGATAGTAATAGATTATCTGTAAGATTGTCACCTAAACTATCGCGTGATCAGAAATTTCCGGTAAGCCTAAAAACCATGCCGATTTCAACTCTTGCTGATAATATCACTCATTCCTAGTCTTCATCTTTTCCTGCAGTGAGGCAGCTATTTCATAGACTCACAGTTCTTGTGGTAAAGAACGCTTATCACTGCTGGAAATTGAGCCTTTTCCCACCAGACAGATGGAGTGCCCCCTTGTCTATTGAAAAGGTTTTACTTAAAATATATATTGTGTAGGTGCCATTTATATACAAGTTAATCATGTTCTCCCTTAGATGACATCTCAAAACTAAATACATTTATTTTAACCTTTTTTCATTACTCCATACCAATTGTCAGTTTAGTTGTTTGTTTGAGTTCATGACTTATTATATGACTTTATACTGCTGGTATTAGAGACAGCTGAATATTGTTATGTAGTTTTTGATCTACAAGCATGCTCAGATCCTTCCCAACAAATGACTCTATATAGGTTGTTTTTTGCCATATGCAAGAACTTTCCCAGGTCTCATTTGCCAATTGGGTACCCAAACACCCAGTGTGTCCAAATACTACTTTTGCGTTTCTTGTTTTCCACTGAGGGAAGAGAACAGTGTTAGAAGTGAAGTAAAAATGTCCATTGTACAAAGCCTCCAATCATTCTCACATGATTGAGGAGTACCATTGTCTAGAGAAAATGTGAAACCTTTTACCATGCCGCTCTCAGAATAGTCCTAAGGAGTGATCAGTTTATGCTTGAGTAGATGTGATTTCTATTGAATGATAAGGAATGTGCATATAATGAATTTCTTCTTAGAAACTTCACGATCTACGTCAGGTAATATGTTATATCGTGTCAGAACTACATACAAAGCAGTAGATGAAATTGATAAAATTGGAGCTTGTAACTGGTTCACCTACTGCTAAACATGATTTGAACCCTAATGAACTACCAGATGTTGAGATGCCAAGGGTTCTGTTATGTGAGGGTACACATAAGAACATTCATGCAGAAGTTGAGGAGAACATGTAGTCTTAAGTAGTGTTGAGCGATTACGTTGGCTATCGACATCGGGCGATAGTCGATAGTCGGCCACCATCGATAAGGTTTTTCGATAGTGAGCAGTCGATTATGAGCGATGACCATTAAAGTCTATGGGAGAGCAACAACACCTTCATTCTTACACCCAAACAGGGCTGGAGAAGCTGGAATTAACATCCACAACAGTCAAATGGATACGTGCTACATCTTAGGCAACACACTTAGGTTATAAAAGCCACAGAAAAAAAAAAACACACACCATTCACTATCCCTGTCTTGTACCACAGCATGACCCTTAAACCTGCATCACCCACAAATTAAAAAGTGCCAGAAGGCAGTATGATTTGAACCATCATCTTACTTGAACTGGACATTGAATATCCCTGTCCTGGAACGCAGCATGAGCCCCAAACCTGCATGACCCCCAGATTTAAAAGTGCCGGAAAAAGGAGTCTTTCAACCACCATTTAGTTTCACTGGACATTGACTATACCTGTCCTGGGCCACAGCATGAGCCCCAAACCTGCATGACCCCCACATTTAAAAAGTGCCGGAAAAGGAGTCTTTCAACCACCATTTTAGTTTCACTGGACATTGACTATACCTGTCCTGGGCCACAGCATGAGCCCCAAACCTGCATGGCCCCCACATTTAAAAAGTGCCGGAAAACGGAGTCTTTCAACCACCATTTTAGTTTCACTGGACATTGACTATACCTGTCCTGGGCCACAGCATGAGCCCCAAACCTGCATAACCCCAGATTTAAAAAGTGCCGGAAAAAGGAGTCTTTCAACCACCATTTTAGTTTCACTGGACATTGACTATACCTGTCCTGGGCCACAGCATGAGCCCCAAACCTGCATGACCCCCACATTTAAAAAGTGCCGGAAAAAGGAGTCTTTCAACCACCATTTTAGTTTCACTGGACATTGACTATACCTTTCCTGGGCCACAGCATGACCCAGGGCCGGAGTTACAGTGGGTGCGGTGAGAGCCCAGGCTGGCGTCCGTCATCTATTAACACGCAGGTTAAAATGCCCTGATGACGCAGCAACGAAAACTGTCGTGCTGAAGCAGAGTGCGGAAGCGGAAGTGTGAGAACTCCAGCCTTCCTCAGTACACAGTCAATACCTGGGTAGTGCTTGCCCCTCCGTATGAGTGTGGACCAATTGAGCTTCACTTGGAAATACTGGTGGTTAACGCTCCTGTTACACCAGGTGCCCTTTATCTTGGCATTCTTTTTCTTTTACTAAGT
>JAODAL010069329.1:0-16401 GCA_025379985.1 Phyllomedusa bahiana | reverse complement strand
AACGTAAAAATTGGGATACGAAGGGGGGGGTAAACAGATTTTTGGGATAGGTTTGACCGTTGGGGTTAAGAAAGGACCGGGGGGTAGTGTGGAGAAAATTCAAGCGGGAACTGGGACCCGGTATGCTTGGAGGAGACCCCAAATTCACGGGTATGGGGTTTCCTGGACCACCCAAGTGTGATGACGTAACCCACGCCGGGGGGAAGGAGTCTAAGTAGCCCCGGTATTCACCAGACCCCGCCGCAAAGCGGGGGGATTTTGCTGTGGGGAGGTACCAGGTCCTATCCTGACTACTTGCTTGCGATGGCGGGGGGGTTTTGCGGGGAAAGAATCGTAATACGAGGTTAGTGGGGACGGAAAAGGGGTCAGGGGGGGCGGCAGAGGTTCTGGTCAAGACGGGCAAAACGGTAGGGGCGGGCGGCAAACAGGCAAGGTCCGGAAAGTAGCGGACGGAGGGGTACACGGTAATCAGACAGGACTTCCAACACTCTCTAGACTAAAAAAAGCCACCAAACGAACGGGCAGAAGTGCGGGGGCGAACCCCCTTAAAATAGGACCAGCGCCGCAATAGCCCAATTTACCGGGACGCGGGCCCCTTTAAACCAGACCAGCCGTCGCGCGAGGCGGCCCGGGACAGCAGGATCAGGGGTGACCGGAGTGGGGTGGTAAGTGGGGGGGTCCCGGGCCCGGGGCTCGGGGGGTGGTCGCGGGGGCCCCGGGCCCCCGCCGGACCCCCTGCGGGCAGGGGGGCGGCCCGCGGGGGGCAGGGGCGCCCCCCCAGCCCCTTTCAAAATTTATCTCCAGGCGGGAAAAGGGGGTGCTGCCCGTCTTTTTCCCGTTTTTCCTTAAAGGGGGCAAAAGTTGAACAGATTTTTGACGGACAAGCTCCCAATTTTGTGGGAAGTCGCGTTCTTGGGCATTGGCTGCGGACTTCAGAGAAATCGAGAGTGGCAGGGGAGGAAGGAAGATGCTGGCCAACACCACATAAAAGGGAGGTTCCCGGAGGATTCGCTGGGTTTTTTTGTACGCAAACTCACCCGGGGTAGTAAACACCCCATCATTTGACGGGCAGAAAAAAAATGGCGAGATAATTAAACCCAAGGGGTTGGTTTGACTCATCCATTGGCCATTGAGGGGGGGTGAAGGCGCCCCAAAAGTGGGGGCAGGCACCCCATGCGACAAAAACATGTGTTTCACAAAACAGGGGGGCCAAACTGTGAAATGCCCCTTTTTGGAAAACGGTCCCCACGACCCAGATAACGGAAAAACCTCGAGGATCCAAAACAAGTCCATAGCAATGTGGGTCCAATGTGCTTTGGTCCCGGGAATGGTAACAAAAAAAAAAGCAGATCGCGGGGCCGGGGCTTTATTTCGGGGCGCAGCTGGGGAAGGGCCAAAAGTTTTAAAGTCTTGGAGAGGGGGGGCAACCAATAATGCGGGGCTATCATTTCAAGGGACTTGCGATAAACCCTGGGTGACCCCCAAATCCGAGTGGGGACCCCAGGACAAATTCCCTCCTTGTGCGAGCGTACAAGGTTTTTTTAGGGGAGGGATCTCTGCAGCTTTATGCCGCAGCAAGGACAAGGGGTTGGGGAAAAGATATTGCGGTTCTGGGCAGAATCTTGGCATCCGGGGGCCCGGAAATGTTCCGCCTTGAGTTTTGGCACTGGTCAAAGTGCAGGTTAAAAGTTGAAGCGGGAGAAGAATAAGGACCAAGGGGGCCGCGGGGGATTCGGCGACGAGCAGTCTGCAGGTCAGGGGGTTTTTATGGCCATGTATATGGAAATCGGTAAGGGGCACCCTCCAAAAAATGTCGCCATTCCTCCAAAAAGGCCAGTTTAATGGGCAAAATTTCTGTCCCCGACAGTATATTTTCTTCTCAGCGGAGAAAAGTTATGGAGAAAAACCCACGGGAAAAAAATTTTGCCCTTGGAGGATTCTGGAAAAAAACCCCCCCGGCACCGATGGGAAGCTCAATTCAGGTAAAGGCCTTTTCAATAATCCAGACGTTAGGTATGGAGCGAAGAAAAGCGATTTTAGTGGGAAAGGCTTTTTCTGCTTCGGGGTCCTAGGAAGGTTTACTACCCTTCTTGGTGAGAGAGACGATAGCTGCCCAAAAAGGAAGAAAAGTCGGGAAAAATTTGGCGTAATAATTCGCAAAGCCAAAAAAAACGCGGGATAGCCTAGGCCATGGGACGGGCCATTTAAAGCACAGCGGAAGTTTCTTTGGGCCATCGGGGGCCTTGGGAAGAGACAATGTACCCCCCGGAAAGGCAAACGGAGCGCTCAAACAAATACTTTTTTTTTGGCGTAGAAGTGGTTGCGCCGAAGGTGGGGTGAGAACCTGACGGACAAAACCGAAAAGACTCGAGACCCGGGAGTAGATCGAATTAAGTCTGGAGAACAGAAACAGTTATAGCAGATCACGAAAGTGTGTTTCCAACCTTGGAACACGGAAAGGGAAAACAGAGCCAAAGGGCATGACAGATATTCAAAATGGCCGTCCCGGGTATTAAACGGGTCTTCACTCCCCCCTGGGGATGCGGATGAGATTGTAACGCCCCCGGGGATCGGTTTGAGAAGAGTGGACCCCGGATTCGTCGACAATTTAGAAATCAAACGGGGTGGGTTTGCGGTTCTGATGGTAATTTTATTAGACCCCGATGTTTGCAAGCCGCAGGGCCCATCCTTTTTTTCAACAAAAAAGAAATCTGCCCCTGCATGGGAGACTTGTGGGGGGAACCCTTAGCCAAATTTTCCGGATGTAACGACATTGCTTCAATTTTCGGTCGTGATAGTAGATACACCCTTCCCCTAGGAGGGGTGGTGCCAGGCATTAGTTTGATTGGACAATTATATGGCCGGTGTGGTGGCAGAGTCTCAGCTTGTTTCTTACAAAAAACATCCGAAAATTTCTTGTATTGCACTGTGAGTTCAGAGAGAGCAGGGGCGGCCGGCTGGAGAGTAGAGGCATCCACAAAATGAGAAAACAAAAAAAGTGAACCCGACACTTTTAATCAAGTGATTCACCAGATTTGTTTTTGGGTTTGCCTGATTAACCAAGGGGGTCCCAGGGGAAGCGCATTGGAAGCGGGTATACAAGAAAAGAAATTTGTTCCTGATGGGGAACCCCCTGCGCAAGGTAAAGGGGGGGTACGATCCACAAAGGTGCGGAAAATAACCCGTCCTTCACTGAAAAGACGGGAAAAAGGGGGGCCAGAGGAAAAAAACGGGTTTGGGGAATTTGGAGACCCAAGGGGGGGATGGGGAAATTACCCGGAAACTGGAATCCAGAAAGGGGCCAGTTGAAACCCCAACCAGGGGGTGAATTAAATTGACCAACTTCAGAGGGGGAGAGGTAGAATCCCGCCCAGGTTTGCCTCTCCCTCAAAACCCGGTCTGGAATTTGGATCTTAGAAAATCCCCAGAGGAACCACACAAAAGGGACAATCCCTATTCCCCTGGGGTCTTTTTTCTTCAATAAAGGGGGAAAAGTCTACCTGCTGGTTCCTCTCGAGTGCTCAAGAGAGGTTGAAGGGTGCCTGAAAAACGGTGCAAGGCGTGGAACCCTGCGGGGGCCAGAGGATCATAACTTGGCCCAAATTCGTTGACGCTCACAAAACGAACATTGATGCGGGTGGCCCAAGGTGATAGGTCATCCAGACAGGTGGGCAGATCAACGCCTGAGTTCATCTTTTATGTGCCCGGCAAGCCCCCCCCCAGAAAAAGGGGCGACCAGAGCCTATTTTCCCGGACAGTTTAGAAGACAGGGTCCGGAATTAAGCATACTGTCCCCGGGCATCCCCTTGTCGAAGCCAGAGAAGTGATGAGGCAGCAGAGGAGGCACGACCAGGCTCTTCAAATACTTTACGGAAGTGTGACAGGTTGGCAATCACTGGATCCCCTCGTTCCCACAGGGGGTAACCCAGGCCAGCGCTTGACCGGATAGCAGCAAGTTGATGAAGGCCACCTTTGCCCAATCTGAAGTGAACTGGTGGGCAAGAACCTCAAAGTGAATCATACATTAATTCAGAAATCCTCGGCAGGCCTTGGGGTCACCGCTGTAGTGAGGAGGCAACGGCAAGTGCAGGAAGGAGCCATTTGGCAAGGCAGGAGCAGGAATGGACACTGAAAAGGGAGCTGGTATGGAAACCGGAGTGGACGGAGGCTCAAGGAGTCGGGTCGCTAGGTTCTGTAGCATCACGAACAGCTTCTCTTGGCATGAACCCTGGCCTGCAATTTTAGCAACGAGACTCTCGGTATCCGGCAGCTGCACTTCGGAGGGATCCGTGGCCCAGTTGTACTGTCACGGTGATCAGTGGAGAGGATAGTGGATCCACTGGTCACCGCATGGAGTTGGCATAGCCTACGCCGAGGAGCTGTGTCTACAAGGCCCCTTGTCTTCACCGGCGCAAACCGCAAAGCAGGAAGGACTTAGCTGCAGGGAAACCCCCAGGTCGCTACCCTCGACGTTGGCTCCAGCGGTGACATCCGAAGTAGTAGTCACGGAACAGGCCAGAACACAGAGAGGCACCACTGGTGGATTGCCAGGCACGGCAGGAACGATGTCAGCAGATGAGGGTCTAGCAGATAGCAACGGATGCAGACAATGGCAGAGGATGAGGTAAGACGTATGCACAAACGAACACATGGAAAGGACACCAACAACTGGGCACGGAGAGCAGAAAATGGCATCCTTAAAAAGCTCCTGTAAGAATGGGATTGGATGGAGCACAATTACCTGTTGCGCGCTGGCCCTTTAAATCTTGGGAACTGATGTGCGCGCCTCTAGTTGAGAGATAGAGGAGCGCACATGCTAAGGAGGAAGCCGGACAGGAGCAGGTGAGCAAACAGTAGCCCTGGGCGCAGTGTGGGAACGACCAACAGCCGTATAACGGACGTGCTTGCGGCCTGGGCAATGGACCGCAGCACGAGCCATAACAAAAAGCAGCTGCCCTAGCCAAACTAAAGGTACTTGAATGAGCATTAGATCAAGATACTGATCCACACTGCTATTTCCCAGGAGAAGAAGAAGATCCAGCCGACTGGACTGCCAATTATGTGTTAAAGCAGTCGTCTGTACCTCCTGACGACCGTGCTGAAAACTATAGAGCCTGGAAATCGACCTTCAAAGCAGTAATCAATGATCTTAACTCGCCCCCAGGAAAGAACTTGACTTGCTTGTCAACTGGTTAGGTCCATAGTCTGCAGAACAGATAAAGACATTGAGAGCAGTTCATGCATACCACTCAAGAGGAAAGTCTTGCGGCAGAATAGGAGAGACTTGAACAGACCTATTTCAGTTCTGAAGCTATAGAAAGTGCCTTATTTAAGAGACTTCAAGCATTTCCCAAGATTACTACTAAGGAAAATCACAAGCTCCAGGAGCTGAGTGACCTACTAAAGGAATTAAAATTGGCTAAAATGGACCCACGTCTGTCAGGACTGAGTTAACTTGACACTGCTCATGGTATCAATTCAGTAGTGTCCAAACTACTGCATGGTATGCAAGAAAAATTGGCAGACCAAGGCTGAAAATACAAAAGAGTGTGTCTTTTCCCTATTTCCTCTATTTTCCAGATTCATCAATAACCAAGCTTGGAAGAAGAATAATCACTGCTTTGACTTCATAGAATCTACTCTACCATCTTCATCATCAGGCTCAAGGTATGATAACACAACGAGCAAATGTAGAGTCTTAAGGGGAACATTGTCTGTTAGAAAGATAAATGTCCCACTTGCAGCATCCTCCACCACTAGACAGGATGCCTCTGTCCTTAAAGAAAGGGACCCTAATTGCATGTGCCCTGTTCACAAAAGACCCCATCCTATGAAAGAATATCCTGGGCTCCGGGCAAAGACTTTGCAAGAGCACAGAGAGGCTCTCAAAGAGCTTAGAGTGTGATACAAGTGTTGCGCTTCTTCAGACCACATTGCAAAGGATTCTACGGCTGCCATCAAGTGCACTGAGTGCAATAGTGATAGACATGTTACAGCTATGCATCCTACTTCATCTAACAACTCACAACCTAAAACAGTGGTTAACGCCATCACAATGCATGGCGGGGAGCTACATGCTCAAGATTCATACATAACCATTGTCTCCTCTTCCTGAATGGAAATATGTGGCACAAGGAATGGTCCCAAATGCTGTGCCAAAGTATGTTTAGTAAAGGTCTACTCAGAAGGTCAATCTGAAAAGGCCACCAAAATGTACACTATTATAGATGAACAAAGCAACAGGTCTCTAGCAAAGCCCAAGTTCTTTGAAATCTTTGATATAAAGAGTGAAGCAACACCATTTTGGCAGAAGAGCCATTGGATATGTTGTCTCCTCAATCAAAGGGAATCACCACATACCCTTACCAACATTAATTAAATGTGACCTTTTTACCCCCGAAAAAGAAAAGAAATTCCTAAAACAGGCTGCATTTTATCATTTCCCTTGAGGCCCTAGCTAATGACATTCCTCCAATGGACATGAAGGGCTGACATTCTACTTTTACGGGAAGATATTTGGAGTCCATGGGGTATGCAGCAAGCAAGGGTCCAGAAAAGGCCCCAATCAAAAAGATTGGGCTTAATTTTTAAATTGTTTTGGAAAAACCATAAAAGAGCAGAAGTAAAACTCCTTCAAAACCAATTTCTAAAAAAAATTTTGCACAACCTTTTAAACATGCGCCTCTTACAAAGAAAAGGGAAAAGGGGTTTTTCAACCTCCTCCGGGCCTGGAATTTTCCTCCCCCTTATGATAACTTAGAAGACTTTTTTTGTACATACACTTTCAAGGGAAATTTTTTATAAAGACTTTCACCGACCTGCAAATATTCCTGCGAGGGGGTTTCCCCATTCCCGTTGAAACGTCCCAAACTATATAGATATCGCAAGAGTAATAAAAAAAAAACTTTTTTATTGAAAAAAATATTCATTAACCCCCTTTTAACGACCTTAGACGTACCCTACGCCCAGGTCGTTTGGGGGTTAACGCACCTGGCGTATGGATATGTCCAAGGATCCCCAGAACTCTAAAGCAGAGTTCGGGGGATCGCGGGGGGTTTCATTTTATATTAAGCTGAATCCCGCGATCGGCCCCGACCCCGGTGCTCCGGGGGGGGGGGGGGGGGGGGTTAAACCCTTAATTATGCCGACGATGGGGTCGAATAAACAAAGGGGAGAGCGGGAGGAGATCGCTCCCCCTGCGTCTTGTCGGCGGGGAGGCAGGATTGGCGATCGTGCAGCCCCTGCCCTTGACGCAGCACGGAAGGCGAAAATGCCTTTCCCGGGTTGTCTGTGACCCACGATGCCCACCCGTCCCCTGTGGGCAGGGCCCCCGGATCGTGACTGACATTGTCATAAAAACAGTCACAGCAACAAGCATGTATGTTCCCCTATTGAATGAGGATTAAGATCTCTCATTCAAATCCCATGGGGAAAAATAAAAAAAAAATGTAAAAAAGTGAAAAAAAGTAAAAAAAATGAAAAACAAGTAAAACACAAAACGGAAAATAAAATAAAAATCGTACACCGCCTTTTTCCCCCTTTTACAAACCCCCAATCCCCCAAAAAAGATCAAAAATAAATAAAGTACCCATATTTGGTTTTGGGTGGAACGACCTGCCCTAAAAAATTGTCATTTTTTAACCCGTACGGTGAACGCTTTTAAAAAAAAAAAAAAAAAAAAAAAAAGAATTAAGATTATTGTTCACCCCGCCAGCACAAAAAATTTGGAATAAAAACATCAAAACCCTAGAAACCCAAAGTTGTCCCAAATTAAAAAACGTCGTTCACCCAGCAAAAAAAAACCCTTTATACAGTCTGTAACGGAAAAATAAAAAAGAAGCTCTCAGAAGATAGCGATGCATAAATTATTGTTTTTACACAAAAAAAACACTTTTCTTTTTTTTAAAGGCTTCAAAAAAAAAAAACTTATAAATAGGGTTCCCCCATAATGTAGCGACCCAAAGAGAAAAGATAATTTCATGGATACTCCCCCCCCAGGGGGCCCCTGTTAAAAAAAAAAAAAAAAACACTTCAGGATTGAGTATTTTTCTTCACCTGACCCCCAAAAAAATGGTTTTAAAAAGCGATCAAAAACCCTTGTCCCCCAAAAAAGATACTAATAAAAACGTAACTCATCCGCAAAAAAACAATCCCCACACAGCTCCAAAACAGAAAAATTTAAAAGTTATGGCTCTCAGGAAAATGGCATCAAAAACGTTTTTTCCTGGTTTAATAAAAGTTTTTATTGTATAAAAAGCATAAAACATAAAAAAAAATATACAAATTGGGTAAGGGAATGTATTTACTGTGATAAAGCAAAATGTCATTTACTACAGTGACCCCAAAAAAATAAAAAAAAAAAAAACTACCAAATTGCGTATTTTGTTCAAAAACTCTCAAAAAACCTTAATAAAAAACATAGATATATGCACCCCATAATGGTACCCAAAAAAAACTTCAACTCACCGCAAAAAACAAGCCCCAAAAACAGCTCTGCACACAGCAAAATAAAAAGTTATGGCTGTCAGAAATGGACAAAATAAAAAAACCCAATTTTTTTTAACGTATTTTACTGTGTAAAAGTAATAAAACAGAAAAAATATATAAAATCTATATCATTGTAATTGTACCGCCCCATAGTAAAAATTTTCACATCATTTAAATGCACGGGGAATGTGTAAAATTGAAACTCAAAAAACAATGACCCCAACTGCGTTTTTTTCCCTTTTCATTGCCCCCTGAAAAAAAAACTATGGAACACCTGTGCATCCAAAATGCACAGTACACCCTGATAATCCCCGTGGGTGTTGAATCCAAAATGGGGCGACTTCTGGAAGGTTTTCTGTTTGCTCTTTGGGGGGGTTTTGCAAAAGCAAAATGGCCCCCCAAAAACTGCGTTCCCCAAAACCAAATAGCGCTCCCCCCTTTTAGCCCTGCCTCGCCCCAAAAGCAGTTTAACCCCCAGTAGGTTTTGCGAAAATTGGAAGAAATTGTTAACAAAATTTTGGGTTCTTTTTTCCAAGGATTCCTTGTATATATGAAACATTTTTAAGCTAAAATTTCAGATTATTGAAAAAAATTTTTTTTTTCATTCTCCGCCTTTGTAAAAAAAAAAATTTTGAATCACCGGGGGGTCTATATAAATCAATAACCCCCGGATATATTCATTTAAGGGGTGTAGTTTCCAAATATCGGTTATTTAGGGGTGGGGTTTTAAGTTTTTGACTTTTGGGTGTCCCCAAACCTGAAATGGGCCCTCAATAAAATGTATTGAAAATGAGACCCGAGTATAGTAGGTGCCCTCCTATTTGGGCTTATGGTGGCCAAATAATCATAGGGCCCCATATGGGGTTCTCTAAAAAGGCAAAACTGGGGGAATTTATATTTTAAATTGCATTTTACCTGTCACTTTACGTATTTTTTTTCCCGTGAATAATGGATAAATATTGAAAATCTGCAAAAAAAATGAATTTTTGAATTTCACCTCCCTTTGCTTTAATTTCTGTGAAATAATGAAGGGGTTATCAAACTTCCTAAATTTGTTGTAAATACGTTAAGGGGTTTTTGTTTTCAGTGGCGTCACTTAGGGGGGATTACATGCAGGGGCCCCCAAAGCCAGTCAGAACTGGAGTGGTCCCAAAAAAAAAGTATATTGCAAATTTTCTTGAAAATGTGAGAAATTCACAAATTTCTAAGCCTCTAATGTCGTAAAAAAAAAAAAAGAATTTAAAAAAAAGATGCGACCTATAGTGACATATGGTAGATGCTAGTTATAAAAAATTTTTGTGGGAATAATTTCTGTCTTGACGCAGAAATTTTTAAAATTTAAAAGCAAATTTTTTCCAAAATTTTTATGAAATTTTTTTATTTTTTACAAACAAAAAAGGATTGTATGGTAAAAAATTTTTTACTAACTTAAAGAAATGTTCACGAGAAAACAATTCTGAATCACATGAATAGGTAAAAGTGTCAAAAAATTATTTTCACATAAAATTGACACATGTCAGATTTCAAAAAATGGCTGTTCGGGGAAAGGGCAAAACATGGGTCCCTTAAGGGGGGTTAAAATAGTAACTCGCTGTGAAATAAATTTGCTACTTGCGTGCATTCTTGTCCATAGTAAAACAGTCAGTCCTTTTCATCTGGCATAAATTTGAACTCCAAAGGGGCACACTTTTAGTCCAAAAGCCAAATAGTGGAGCTGTAGTAGATTTTGTACAAAAAAAGATGAGTAGAAGACAAGGCTTATTAAAATAATGGACAGTGGATTCTTCACAGATGGATCTAACCATTTGGTCGCACGCTTACCCTTTTGCACCATAAGAACAAGGCTTCAAAATAACCATAAACAGATATCCAGGGTTCATCTATTACAACACATTAAGAAAAAAAGTGAAAGAAAGATCCTTTGAAACCTCATGGGTAGGTTTTTCGCAATGACCGGAAAACCCCTCCACCTTTTCAAGAAAATGAAGGTGCTGGTACTTCCTCCTTTGGGTATATCATCCACGAAAAAATACCAGATAAAGGATATTCGATTCAAGGTGCACTGGCGTATCTCGGAATGACATTCTCTTCATGGTCCCCAAACCCGCCAAAATTTGGTAGGAGTGCTTTGAGATTCAGAAAGGAGCCCTCACCTTTTTTACTGAATTGAAACAATGTTCCATTGTTTTACCATACAACAAGATCACAGAAATTACCTCAGGTTTCTATGGCACCGAGACAACGACACTAGCAAGGAAATGGTTGAACACCGCATGAGAATGCATATCTTCAGTAACAGTCCTTCACCTGCTTTTGCTACATATGGCCTACGTACGACAGCTTCTGATGGTGAGTCAGAGTTTGTGAAGGATGCCTGACGCTTCGTTGAAAGAGACTTCTAAGTAGATGACGTGTTCAAATCCTTGCCTACAGCTGAAGAACCCATAGATCTGCTCAAAAGGACTCAAGGTACACTTTCTAAAGCTTGTCTGAGATTACATAACATTGCTTCCAACAGTACTGATGTCATGGAAGCCCTTCAACCCAGCAATCATGCCACAGAATTCAGAGACTTGAACCTAGGCCTAGACAATCCACCAGTACAGAGAAGTCTGGGTCTAAGGTGGGTCTTGTTAAATGACTCCTTCTGCTTTCAAATTAACTATACAGATAAACCATTTAATAAACGTGGTCTTCTATCAGTAGTAAATAGCCTATATGATCCACTGGGATTTGTAGCACCCTTGACTGTACAAGGCCTTCCAACAAAGCAGGAAAGAATCTCTACATGACTTGCACAGGATTCACCTACCAAAATGTTACACTCCAGCATTAGCTTTAGGTCTGAGGAGGCAATGGAAAGTGTCAAACAGGCGTTTTGGGTGGTTTCATAATGTTTAGATGAGGGGGGGTGAAATATTCCTGTTTTGCAGTTAAGGGCAGTGAGGCAAGTCCTGAACATGAATTTGTAGTAGAGAAAGTCTGCAGGTAGCTTTGACTTTCTCCACAGACGTTCAGCACACCTGGAACATCGCTGCAGAAAGCAAATCTGGGGCGAGTGCCAAGGCTGCCGGCGTCTGACTCTGGTGATGCGGTGTGTGAGTGGTGCCAACATGTCCAGAGTGGTTGAGAGTTTCATTGTATTGTTTTACAGCCATGTCAGGACTGGAGAGGGAAGAGATTGGGGGCAGTGAGGACTGTAGAGTTTCTGAGTTCCTGAATGTTTATGGAGCGGAAATTTCTGAATGTGTGATGGGCAGGTGTGTCCAGAGAAGGTTGAGAATTAGTGTTAGTGAAGGAGATAAGGTTATTATCAGAGACCACATAATGATAATCAGTAAAGTTAGAAATTGAGCAAAGACGACCTAGGACCAGAGCAAGGGAGTTCCCATCCTTATAGGGCGGAGAATCTGAGGGAGGGGAGTGCGGCTGAGGGAGGGGAGTGCGGCTGAGGGAAGGGAGTGCGGCTGAGGGAGGGGAGTGCGCCTGAGGGAGTTTAGTGTGGCTAAGGGAGGTTAGTGTGGATGAGGAAGGGGAGTGCGGCTGAGGGAGGTTAGTGTGGCTGATGGAGGAGAGTGCAGCGGAGGGATGGTAGTGCGGCTGAGGGAGGGAAAAGCAGCTGAGGGAGGTTAGTTCGGCTGAAGGAAGGGAGTGTGGCTGAAGAAGGGGAGTGTGGTTGTAGGAGGGTAGAGCGGTTGAGGAAGGGGAAAGCGGCTGAGGGAGGGAAGAGAGCAGCCGAGGGAGATTTTTTCCTCCCTGCCTTCCATTAGCCATATCTTTGAAATTTTTCCATCTGCATAGACGCACACTACTCACAAAAAGCTAGGGATATTTGGCTTTTAGTTGAAAATTCAGGATGAACATAAAATATCTTGAACATTTTTCAAATGTAATAAATGAGACGATCTCTTCCTTTCAGATGCTCTCGTCTAACTCTTCAATGTTTCACTACTTTTTGCACAACTTGCTGATCTCCTAACATGGAACTTAATGGCAAAATTCCCAATAAGTGTTTGTTCCTAGAATCGCCCAAAACATTTTGCCTTTTTGTGACTCTTCCAGTCTCTCTATATCTCTGATACAACTTGCTGATGACACTCTAAGCTTAGTGGCCACTTCCATCTGAAAGCATCCTGCTTGAAGCCTCCCAATGGCAAGGTCCTGCTGACCAATTGTAAGGTGTTGTCTTGGTCTCGTGTTGTCACAATGTGAACAGCAGAATAAGGAGGACGGTTTAAATCCCAATTCAAACTGATTCCCTAAATGTATTGGGCCATTCAGGGATCAAACACCTGCTGTGAATTTTGACATTAAGCTCCTTGTTAAAGATCAGCAAGTTGTGTAGAAAGTCCTGAAACACTGAACAGTTGGACATGAGCATTCTAAAATTAAGAGATGGTCTCATTTAGTTTGTTAAAAATTCAAGAAGTAATATTTTCATCCTAAAATTTCAACCAAAAACCAAATATCCCGATTTTTTTCCCCCAATGTGTATATATATATATTATATATATATATATATATATATACTTATACAGTATATATATATATATATATATATATATATATATATATATATATATTAGATATATATATAAAATATAAAATAAGTAAAATAAGTATTTGATACACCGGCAGTTTTGCAAATGTTCCCACTTTCAAAGGCTGGCGAGGTCTGTAATTTTTATCGTAGATACACTTCACTTCAACTGTGAGAGAAAGAATCTAAAAGAAAATTTTTGAAGAAGTTTTGGTATCAACCCCGTGTTTGAAGGAAGAAGAAGGATGAGTACAACCCCAAGAATACATCCCAAACGTGAAGCATGGTGGTGGAAATATACTTTGGGGGGTGCTTTTCTGTAAAGGGATAGAACTATTGCACCATATTGAAGGGGGATGGATAGGGTCATATTTCATGTGATTTTTGCCAACAATCTCCTTCCCTCAGTAAGAGCATTAAAGATGGGTCATCCAGCAGGACAATGACCCAAAACACACAACCAGGGTAACTAAAGAGTGGCTCTGTAAGAGGAAGCTGAAACTGTAGCCAAGTGACATCCACGAAACCTGAGAGACCTGGAGAAGATCTGTATGGGAGACCTGGAGAAGATCTGCATCCTGCTGCACTGTTTGCAACCTTGGAGGGCTTCTTAAAGGAAAACTAACAGCTCCATGAGAGCCAGAATTCTTGCTGGTTGGTCGGTGATCAAATACTTATTTCATGAAGTTAAATGCAAATGAATTTTTTTTGTAGGTTCACTTCAACTGTGAGAGACAGAATCTAAATAAAAATCCAGAAAATCACATTGCATGATTTGTAAATAATTAATTTGCATTTTATTGCATGAAATAAGTATTTCATACAATAGAAAAACAGAACTTAATATTTGGTTCAGAAACCTTTGTGTGCAATTACAGAGGTCAGATGTTTCGTGTAGTTCTTGGCCCACTCTTTCATACAGATCTTCTCCAGATCTTTCAGGTTTTGGGGCTGTCGCTGGGCTCCATTGAGTTTCAGCTCCCTCCAAAGATTTTCCATTGGGTTCAGGTCTGGAGACTGGCTAGGTCACTCCAGGATCTTGAAATGCTTCTTACAGAGCCATTCTTTTGTTGCCCTGGCAGTGTGTTTTGGGTCATTGTCCTCCTGGAAGACCCAGCCATTACCCATCTTCAACGCTCTTACACTGCCCCATCTATCCTCACTTAAATACGATGAGGTCATCCTGTCCCCTTTGCAGAAAAGTGCCCCAAAAGTATGATGTTTCTGCCCCCAAATGCTTGATGGTTGGGATGGTGTTCTTAGGGTTGTACTCATCCTTCTTCCTCCAAACACAGTGAGTGGAGCTGATACTAAAAAGTTCTGTTTTTGTCTCATCTGACCACATGACCATCTCCTTTTCCTCCTTTGGATCATCTAGATGGTCACTGGCGAACTTCATGTGGGCCTGGACATGTGTTGGTGTGGGCAGGGGGACTTTGCATACCCTGAAGGATTTTAATCCATGACAGTGTGTTACTAACGGTAATCTTTGATTGTTGTCCCAGCTCTATTCAGGTCATTGAAAAAGTTCCTCTCATGTAGTTCTGGGATGATTCCTGACCTTTCTCATCCTTACTCCACAACGCGAGATCTTGCATGGAGCCCCAGACCAAGGAAGATTGACAGTAATCTTGAATTTCTTCCATTCTTTAATAATTGTGCCAACAGTTGTTGCCTTCTCAAAAGCTTCTGCCTATTGTCCTGTAGCCCATCCCAGCCTTGTGCAGGACTGCAGTTGTGTCCCTGGTGTCCTTGGACAGCTCTTTGTTCTTGGCCAAGGTGGAGAGGTTGGAGTGTGATTGAGTGAGATTGTGAACAGGTAATGAGTTCAAACAGGTGCAATTAATAAAGAGTGCAGAGTAGGAGGGCTTCTGAAAGAAAAACTAACAGTTCTGTGAGAGTCAGAATTGTTGCTGGTTGGTCAGTGATCAAATACTTTTTTCGTTAAATAAAATGCAAATTAATTATTTAAAAATCATACAATGTGATGTTGGTGGGGCAATTTGCAAAATCATCAGTGTATCCAGTACATACACACAAACACACACTTATATCTCTACAAAGGGCCGATTTGGCACCTTTTGTTAGGTCGGAGAGGGACACTCCTATTTCAGTGAATTTGGAGATAAACCTTGTACAGTATATGAAAAGACTTTGAGATTCTTAGTTCACATGGCGCCTCAATAAAATCGTATTGAAAATGAGACCCCAGAGTATAGTAGGTGCTCCTCCTATTCTGGGGCTTAGGGGGTGAGAAAATAATCACTGGGGCCCAAAATATGGGATATTCTAAAAACGGGACCTGGGGGAATTGATTTTAAAATTTGCAATTTCCCTAGCCCTTTTCCCCTATTCCAGGAAAAAATTGGAAAAAATATTGAAAATCTGAAAAAAAAAAAAAGTGAAATTTTTTAAAAATTTCCCCTCCACTTTGCTTTAATTTCTGGAAATAATAAAGGGTTATCAAAACTTCCTAAATGGTTGTAAATAGTTAAGGGGTCTATTTTCCGTTTGGCGTCATTATGGGGGTATATAACATGCAGGCCCCAAAGCCACGTCAAAAACTGGAGTGGTCCCTAAAAAAATGTTATTGAAAATTTTTTAAAAAATGTGAGGAAAATTATATAAATTTCTAAGCCCTTTAATGTCGAAAAAAAAAAAAAGATTTTTAAAAAAATGTGCCCGACCTATGTGGCATTGGTAGTGCTAGTTATAACTATTTTGTGGTAATAATTATCTGTTTGGCAGAAATTTTAAAAACTTTCAAAATCGAAAAAAATTTTTTCCAAAATTTTCAGAAATTTTTTTATTTTTCACAACCAAACAAGGATTGTAAAAAAAATTTTTTTATAACTTAAAGCACAATGTGTCACGAGAAAAAATCTTGATCAATTTGAATAGGTAAAAAAAAGGCAAAAAGTTATTTCACATAATTGACACATGTCAATTTCAAAAAAGGGCTGGCAGGAAGGTCAAAAGGCTGGGGGGCCCTTAAGGGGGTTAAAATATGTAACTCGCTGGGCAAAAAAAATTTGTATTGGTGTTTTTAGTCCCTAGTAAGCAGTCGGTTTCCTTTTTTTCTGGCATAAAAAAGTATGAATCCAAAGGGCAACTTTTAGTCCAAAAGCCAAGTAGTGGGAGATGTAGATAGTTTTGTCAACAAGTGAGAAGAAGACCCGAAGCTTATTAAAAAATGGACGTGGATTCTTACAGATGGATTAACCCTTTGGTCGCAAGCTTCCCCTTTTTTCACCTAAAAACAAGGCTTCAAAAATAACCATAAAAGGCACTATCCCGATTCATTCATTACAAAGTACATTAAGAAAAGGGCCTGAATGAAAAAATCACTTTGAAAACCCCCATGGATAGGGAAT
>JAODAL010069328.1:0-16402 GCA_025379985.1 Phyllomedusa bahiana | reverse complement strand
TTTTGGTCAAAACAGTGATCAAACTGAAGACAAAAGAAAGAGGAAATGTTACAAAAAGAGCATATCGTATTGTTTAATAGAGAAGCATATTATACCCCTAAGGAATATAAAAGTAGCTAGAACCTGGAAAACATGCCAAAATAATTGATACTAGGCATTACAAAAAACATTGAAAATTTAATTGTTCATTTAAACCAATAGGTTGTAGCGTCTTTAATGTGTAGATCCAGAAACTTTCCTTGCATAGTGTGTTTTGTAAAATTCCCTTTACGGGAAGAGGTACCTTATGTGGAAGGGGATCTAGATACGGCCCCTCGGGCGTGTGACTAGGGACTTGCTTGGGCTTAGTCAAATCATGCATAAATCCCGTTTTAAGTGATGAAAACCTTAATCGTCCCCGCCTTTTAGGAGTCCCTTGCTTGAACCCCCCAGCCCAACTAAAAACACACAGGCATAGAAAGGAAGGAGGTCCTTCCCGAAACGTGGGTTTCACTGCATGGGGCACGGGCTGCACTTCATTATTTTCGGTTTCCCCAAAAGTTCACATTGGACTACTCCCAGTCCCCCTAAAAAATTTTCCCGCTAAGTACTGCCACGCTGAAATGTTATCATTGCCTATGACTTTTGTTTTTCATAACTGTTTAATGATAAAGTAAAGAACGTTTTGTCTATAACCCTACCTGTTTTTTTTAAACTTGTTGGCTTTACACAGCCCCCAGGGCTTCTCTGTCCTTTCCAGGGTTTGATAATTAATGTGGTAGTCTGGAGCGGCTTCCTTTTCCCCGGCTGTATATTATTTTTTACTATTTTTTCCCGGACCTAAAAGGGGCCCCTTGCATTGCCAAAATTTACTTTTGCGTTGGAAACCCCACACCAACCCCGGTCACCTGCGAAAGGACCTTAACTTTGCAGACCGGTTATCACTCTGGCTTGGTTTCCCGACCCTGTGCATATCTTTTAACAATTGGCATCACCGCTGCAATTCTACCCGTTTTCCATGACATGCCAAATTCGCGCGGAGGTTTTTTTTCCCTGTCCCAGTTTTTTTTTAAATCCAAAGACCCTGGGATGCCTCCGAATAATAGCTCAAAGGGGAAAAACCCCTGTTGATGCCGCGGAACCTCCTAATGGAGAACATCAGGTACGGCAACACCCGGCCCCAGTCCTTCCCACCCTTGTCTATCACTTTTTGAGCATCCCCTTCAAGGTTCGATTTAAATTTTCTACAAGGCATCTTGGGGGTAATACATGAGGTGCGCAGCTTTTAAATTTTTGTGGAGGGCCCGGAAACCAAAAAAGGGGCCCCCTGGTAGTGAGGATGGTATGTGGGTGAACATGTGAATAGTTCCCCTTGAAATACCTTAGCTGAGGTGTTCCTAAGTGGGATGGCTTTTGGGTAATGTGTAGCGTATGCTAGCACCCCAAAATGTGCTGTGGCCTTGGCGATTGGGGAAAGCAGCTCAAAAAGGGTCCAAGCAATCGCTAAAAATGGTATTTTCAATTAGGGAAGCGGGATAGCGGGTTACGGAGATGTGGCAGGGGCTTTAAAACCAAAAACTCTGGGAGGAATGACAAAACTCCTTACCGCTCAAATTTTTCCCCCAGGCCCAATAAAAATTCGCTCAATGGTCTTGGTCTTGTCACGCCAGATGCCCCAAAAGGACATGTGTTTTCCCCAAAGCCCCCGGGGGCCCAAATGCGCAGTGTGATAAAGCCCCCAAAAGTTGTTCTACCCCCTCGGGTCGGGGTCCTCTTTCCCTATACAGCGTTTTTTGTACGCAAAATTGGGTAACCAAATTGTGTCGGGTTTTTTTGCGGACCCCATTTTAAACCTTTTAACCTCCCCCAAGCTTTGCTAAAAGGGGACCCCCGAACTTTTCCCGCCCCCAAAGTTCCCCCTGGCAACCTGAAAGGTAGAAAACTCAATTTGGGGGGGGTTTTCCCAAAAAAAACCCTCCCCCAAAAACCATAAGGGGAAATATCAAAACCCCTCTGACACCCTTTTCGGACTTCAGGTTCGCCCCTTTAGACCAGTTTACACCCTTGGCCTCTTATTCCCCAACTTCCAAAAAAAGGGAATCCGGCCTAATATAATGGTGCTTTAAAGTCCTTTAAAACCGAGTTCATGATTAATAGACCCACGGGAGCTCTACTGTGACCGGGGGGGGATAGTCTTTAGTGTCCCCCATGTATACGGGCCCAGAAAAAATTTAAAAGAGCCATGGGTACCAACGTCTATTCAATAAAGTGTATTCCCGAAAAAAATTTTTTCTCAAAACCCGAGCACAGTGCTGGAGTTTTTTGATCGTCATTTCCTCTACCCCGGCCCCGGGCCTGGTAATTAGGTCCTTTTTTGGCTTGGCACCCGTTTAACGGAACGTCAGAAAAGTGCCCCCCTCCTTAGCATGCATCTCTCCCCCTTAAAAGCAGGAAAGTCTTACCATAGCTGGTTTCTTTGATTCCCGGGGGGATGCAGGTCCTGGAAAAGTCCTCAGTGGCCCGGAAACCTCTCCCCTATGGACACCAAAATCGTCCCAACTTTTTGGGTGGGGTACCCAAGCAGTGCTGGAGCCTCACTGGCAAGGACGACCCAAAACGGGCGCCTCAACCCTTCCACTATTTGCCAGGTGTGAGCTCCTTGGCTTTTAGCCACTTGCTGGTAAAAGGTGATAGGTCGTACTTGGGGCCTCGCTGGTTTTTGGTGTCTACTCCCAGGTGAAGACTCCCCCGCCACAAACCGCCCAAGGGGGAACGCCCAAACCGGGCCCTATTTCCTCCCCTTTAGCCTTGTTACACCCCGGCGTCTTGGGGCTCGCAGGTAAAATTTTGGCCCTTTGGGTTCATCCCTCAGGAAGGGGGCCAGTACGTCGCCCATTTATCCCGGGGTTGCTGCGCCCCCTTGCGATCCCCTCAAATGTAACCAGGTAGGGCCCCAAAGTTGTCCTCGCCCCCATTTTTTTTCAGCGCCCCCACTGCAACCCCCTGAGATGTCTTGGTCTCTTGGGAGGTTGGAAATCTGGTTCATCTTGCTGTTCGTGCGGGCCCGTTGCCCTGCCGCAGAGGTGGGTTTTATGCTGGGCCTTTTGGTAGGTTTACAGGGTTTTCTGCGGGACGTAATTATGTCCCCAATTACGCTGTGTGGCGGGGGCGGGGATGGGGGGGGGCCGGAAACCTCGCCGGCCATAGACAATCATTTCAGCCCCGGTATATCCCCCTAGAAAATGACATGTCAATTATCTCCCCCCAGGGGGATTTTGCCCAGCGGGAAGAGGGGACTTTAAACCATATTTTTTCTTGAAAACTGTGGGTTACCGAATGAATGGGCCGTTTTCGCCGAATTTGCGCCCCTTCGGGGCGTAATTTGGACCGAAAAACGGCCCCTTTTAAAGGGGTTTAACATGGCCTTACGCTTTCCTCATGCATCTGTTTTTGTTGTGCCTGCTTCTGCTGTGCAGTAACCACTTGTGGAGGTGGGGTTTACTGGGGTTAACTGTTTAATCAGCTCGTCCATTTTTGCTTTTTGTCCGCAGTGAGTGCAGGTTTTTAAACCCCGGAATGGTTTACCCCCTCCCCCCGTCTGTCTTTTTAAAGTGCCTTGCATCCTCCACCTGTGTAAGCTTCCCCTCCCGTTTTTATGCGGTTGGGGGTGCAGTCCAAATTTGACAAGACAAGACAGGTTGATTGGTACCAGCAGGGTCCCCCCCCGTGTTTTATTGGCACAACATATACAGAAAAACGTATGCCAGTCAAACGAAAACAACAAAACAAACGCCTGCTGGGGTGAGGCCGGTTCCCTCATACCCTTGTTAGCAAAGGTCTAGGCGAGGTCCTGGATATTTCCCGTGGAACACCTTCGGGCCCAAAAACTCCTTGACCTGTATGACAGACAGCCTGGTCAGCTGACTAGCTGATTTTAAGGGCTACCCAAATCTGGTCGGGGTGGAACAAGGGGAGTAGCACCACCAAGTTTTTCCTACCCCCAATAATGCTGCCCCGGGGTTTTTTGGCTGAACAACCAAAAATCGTTTAAACTATGTTAACCCCCTACTGTGGCTGAAAAACAGAAAAAAACCGGCTTTATTTCCCCAAGGCCCCGGGAAACCCTTTGGGACATTTTCCCTTCTTTTCTGGGAACCAGAAATCTCGCTGGGGTACACCCCATTAAGGACCTTTCACTGCCCCCTTTTACAGACACATTGGCTGATCAGAACATTTGATGCCGCGCTTTTTTTAAATGTGAGCTGTCTTAGTCATTACAAGCACACCATGCTGTTGAGGATTTTTAGGGCCATATGCCTCTTCCGATGGAATGCTAGACCGCAGTTTTTGTAGGAAAAGATGTTATTTACAACTTTTTTCCCTTGTCGATACAACATTGCACATTTGTATATATTTTTTCTATGAACACTTATGTTTTTACTTTAATTCTCCTAGCCTACCAATCATTGCCCTGAGGAGGTTCGGGTAGCGCGAAACTGTGGGGCTCCTGAAAGTAGGTTTTTTTTTTCCATGTTAATTAAAACTGTTGAGGGCAATTTAGGGTAAATTTTACCAGGGTCAGGTTCAGTCGGGATCGCCTTATCAGATATACAATTTTCCCTGTATTAGGCCAGGGTAATATTAGGGAATATTTGGAAAGCCCTTAGGGTTAGAACCATCTTTAATATCCCGAATCTTGGCCATCTTCTTATACTCCTGTCCCCTGGGTAAGTGTTTTTGCGGTTTATTCACTATATATAATTCTTTTAAGCGCTGTTTAACACATCTATATACGTTAATTATTTTAACCTATTCTAAATAAAAGTTTGATTTCAATTTTGTTTAGTGTGCCCCCTACAATGATAGAGTGTATATAACATTGTAGAAAAAACACTACTCAACACTACTCAATGTTTTCACTGTCGCTCTGTAGTTTTTACCACTTGATTCAGAGAGACCTCAGAAATTAATAAGGATCTTGTGGGAAAAGCACTACATGATTTCACATAAGTGCCACAATACCCTGTATGTGGTGGAAATATTTTATTTAGGCACAGTGCAAGGCTGAGAAAGGAGATAGCAACATTTGACTTTTGGAGTGCATATTTTGCTGGAATGGTTTTCAAGCACTATGTCAAATTTGTAAATCCCTTAATGTACTGTTAAACTACAAACTGCCTATAAATAAGTTCAAAACATTGTTACCCTTTTGTTATTCATTGTATATCTACCTACTAAGTGGGACCTATATAACTACCTACTAGAAGTGGCCCTACATATCTATCTACTTACTGGGAGGCCTATGTATCTACCTACCTAATAGTTGGGGCCTATGTACCTACTTATGTGGGTATAGAGGTATATTGGGGGGCCTATGTAAAAACCACTGGCCTTATATCCTACATCAGAGGGACCCTATATCCCAAACCAATCACGGGGGGGAAACCAATAACCTACGATGGGTGGCTTTTATTATAATATATTATATATAATATTTATATTTATATATAAAAAAATAATATATCCCACACACACCCATACACACAAACACACACACCCCCACCACACACACCATGGGGAAAAAAGTATTTATTTAGCAGTCACCAAATTGCTGGGGTCATCCCCCATTGTTAGAGAACATCTCAGCAGCACAAAACCCCAAAAAGCAGGGCTATAACGGGTCCAAAAAGTGAGGAACTTAAACCCCCCGGGGGATTGGGTATTAGTGGGGGGCCCACATTAGAAAGTGGTTGCGGGCGAAATTGCAAGGCCTTATAAAATAATCAAAAAGGTGGGAGAGGAAAATTATAAATTTTCCCCACCCGGTAGACGCAAGTAAAGCAACTAACCTTTTTAAATCTAATTAAGCCATGGAAGGACAGAGAGACCCTGGCTGCAGTTAGCACCCCCATAGTGTCGTTCCAGAGGTCTGTGTGTCAATCAAAGTTCCAGAAACAGGAGACCAGGGAGTTTGTAAAACGAAAATTCAGATATATTTTCGGAACTACCAGGACGTACTAATGTCAAACATGACATTGTGACGGAACCGGCATAAAAGTTCATTTGAAACCGTACTGGCTCCCAGAAGCTCGCAGACGAGCCATTTCTGAAGAAGTCCAGAAAATGTTGGACCTCGGGGTGATTGAGGAGTCCAGAAAGGGAGTGGTCCACCCAATTGTGCGATACCAAAACAGATGGCTCGAAACGCTTCTGGAAAGATTTTCGGAAACTTTAAGAAGTGTCAAAATTGACCTTACCGGTGCCAAGGGGAAAGAGTTAATTGAGGGAGGTCAAGCCCGGTCTTCTCTACCCTAGACCAACCAAGGGCTATGGCAGGGGTTTCCCCCTTTTTGATGGGCCCCAAAAGAAAACACCTTTGGGCCCCACCGGACGGCTAACCAGTATAACTCTTACCTTTGGTTTGCATGAGGTCTGGCAACCTTTCAAAGGAATGGTGTTTCCCCTTTAAACCCCACGTCGGTATGCGTCTGTGTATCTGGGGGACATCATTATATTTACGAGGACTGGGGGCAGCCCCCTTCCCAAAGGGACAGGCCCCTCTTAAATTCCCCCAGAGAAGAGGGGAAAAAACGAATCCTAAGAAGTGCCCTTTTGATTTAAAACCCGGTTACCTGGGGTATGTAATCGGTAGGGGTATTTTTAAAAACCCAAATCAAAAAAGTGCAAGCTATTCAGGAATGCCACACCCCATCAAAAAGGGGAGGTGAGAGCCTTTCTAGGGGATTGTGGGTTACTACCAAGGGTTTATTTGCTAGTAAGCAAAACTTCGACGTCTCTAACACAGCACAGTAAATCCATCATGGTCACTTGGAACTCAGAGGAAGAAGGGCGTTTCTGGTGTTATAACTGGGTCTCGTAAAGGCCCGTACAACACTGCTAACTTTAAAAAGGGGGTTTATTGTGCAAACGGATTTTCTGATTGGGGGACTGGGGGCAGTGCTTTCCAGGGATAGACGGAGAGGAATCCCATCAGTACCCCAATAGGAAGCTCACTCCTGCTGAGAAAAACTACAGCACTGTTGAGCGGGAGTGCTTGGCCATTAAATGGGCCCTCGAGTCCCTTTAAAATAATTTGTTAGGCCGATTAATCACGAATCACTCTCCATTAACTTGGATGTGTCAGGCGAAGTAAAGGAACGCGAGAGTGACAAGGTGGTTCCTTACATTGCAAAATCTCTCATTTACAGTGGAGCACCGAGCAGGAAGGCTACAGGGTAATGCTGATGCTCTCTCCAGAACACACTGTATGGTGGCTAAAAGTGGCCGACCCCCCAGGCTCGACCAGAGGGGGAGGGTATGTGAGTCGGGGACAGGTGGAGTTGCCGAGGGAAGGTATTTTCTTATGTGGCTTATGGAGTATATAGACCAATGCTTGTCACCGAGAGGCCTGGGCTCGGTGAAGGAAGGCCAACAAGTCCGTGACACTATGCTACTGACACATTGTTAGTATAGCGGCTCCAATCCGCTTTGTTTGGGTCGGCTTTTCCTGGAGTGGTCAAAGAGAAGGGTAGGTGGCCACTCCAGGTGAGGCTGGTGTCAGGCCTATACATCCTGCAGTAAGCCAGCACATGTCCGGGTCCGTCTGAAGTTTGCTAGAGAGGATTTGGATGATCCAGAAGAGTATTTGGAGAATGTCATATGGTCAGATGAAACCAAAGTAGAACTGTTTGGTAGAAACACAACTCCTTGTGTTTGGAGGAGAGAGAATGCTGAGTTGCATCCAAAGAACACCATATCTACTATGAAGCATGGGGGTGGCAACATCATGCTTTGGGGCTGTTTCTCTGCAAAGGAACCAGGACTACTGATCCATGTACATGAAATATTGAATTGGGCCATGTATTGTGAGATTTTGAGTGCAAACCTCATTCCATCTGCAAGGGCATTGACAATGAAACGTGGCTGGGTCTTTCAGCAGGACAATGATCCCAAGCACACCGGCAGGGCAACGCAGGACTGGCTTCGTAAGAAGCATTTCAAGGTCCTGGAGTGGCCTAGCCAGTCTCCAGATCTCAATCCCATAGAAAACCTTTGGAGGGAGTTGAAAGTCCGTGTTGCCCAGCGACAACCCCAAAACATCACTGCTCTAGAGAAGATCTGCATGGAGGAATGGGCCAACATACCAGCAACAGTGTGTGCCAACCTTGTGAAGACTTACAGAAAACGTTTGACCGTATTGAGATGAACTTTTGTTTTTGACCAAATACTTATTTTCCACCATAATATGCAAATAAATTCTTTTCAAATCAGACAATGTGATTTTCGGGATTTGTTTTCTCATTTTGTCTCTCATAGTTGAGGTCGACCCACGATGTCAATTACAGGCCTCTCATCTTTTTAAGTCGGAGAACTTGCACAATTGGTGGCTGACTAAATACTTTTTCCCCCCACTGTGTGTGTTTGTTGTGTGTGTGTGTGTGGTGTGTGTGTGTGTGTGTTGTGTGTGTGTGTGTGTATGTGTAGTGTATGTGTAGTGTGTGTATATATATATATATATATATATATATATATATATATATATAGTGGGGGTTAGCATCACAAATAGGTAGGCAGCATGGGCTTCAACAGACCAAGACAGGGACACAGATCTCTGGAGAGACTTGAAAATGGCTGTCCGCCAACGTTCACCATCCAACCTGAGGAAACTAGGGTGGATCTGCAAGGAAGAATGGCAGAGGATCCCCAAATCCATTCCCAAGAAGACTCATGGCTGTACTAGCTCAAAAGGATGCTTCTACCCAATACTGAGCAAAGGGTCTGAATACTTATGACCATTTGATATTTCAGTTTTTCTTGTTTAATAAATTAGCAAAAATATCTACATATATCTATATTTCCTTTCAAGATGGGGTGCCGAGTGTACATTAATGTACAAAAAAATGAACTTTTTTGATCTTACCAAATGGCTGCAATGATACAAAGGGAAAAATTTAAAGGAGACTGAATACTTTCCATACCCACTGTAAAAGTCCAAGGCCATTCACTGCCTGGGTTTATTTAGCAGACATAAACCAAAACAAAAGGCCTTAGGGTATGTTCACACGGCTTAATTGCGGGGCATACAGTATGCTCATAGTTGCCAACTTTTGAAAATGAAAAAGCAGGAGATACTAGTGGGCGGCGCGCGTAGCGCGCCACGGCAAAAATTTGCATGGACACGCCCATCTTGACAGTATGCCACGCCCCTTCAAAAAGCCACACCTACTCCACTTAACTGCATAACGGCTTTGGAAGAAAGCCAGGTAGATGCCCTTATAGCCAGGTAGTAGCCCCCCATAACCAGGTAGTGCCCCTTACAGGCAGGTAGATGCCCCCTTGTAGCCAAATAGATGCCCTCTCTGTAGCCAGGTAGAGCCAAATTTGTAGCCAGGTAGATGCCCCCATTGTTGGCCAGGTAGGTGCCCCCTCTGTTGGCCAGGTAGTGCCCCCATCGTTTGCCAGGTAGTGCCCCCATTGTTAGCCAGGTAGTGCCCCCATTGTTAGCCAGGTAGTGCCCCCCATTGTAGCCAGGTAGTGCCCCCCCATTGTAGCCAGGTAGTGCCCCCCCATTGTTAGCCAGGTAGTGCCCCTCTCTGTTGCCAGGTAGTGCCCCCCATTGTTAGCCAGGTATGTGCCCCCTCTGTTGCCAGTATTGCCCCCATGGTAGCCAGGTAGACCCCCATTGTAGCCAGACAGTGCCCCCTAAAACTAATAAAATAAATAATAAAAATCCACTTACCTGACCAGGCTCCTGCAGAGCGACCTGCTCCTGGACATCTCCTCAGCAGTGTCACAGGGGAAGTGAGGGCAGCCGCGCGTCACTTCCCCTGTGACGCTGACATGTGTGTACGGCGCCGGACATACAGGGGGGAGGAGGCAGGAGGGAGCGATCCCTCCTGCCTCCTCCCTGCTCAGCAAGGTTCCGGGCGGGTGAAGCGGGCGCAGCGCCCGCTTCACCCGCCTGTGGGAACGGACCGGCGGCCCCAGAGTAGGGCACCAGCACTACTCCGGCGCCGCGGTCATTTAAAGGACCCACGCCGCCTGCTGGCGGCGGGAGGAATGCCAACTCCTCCGGGAGGGCGGGGGGGACCCCAAATAGCGGGACCCCCCCGCCAAAAACGGGAGAGTATGCCCCACAATTATGCCGGGTCTTCCTGAGTCGCGCTGATCAGCGTGTACTCCCGAGGTGCGAGGGGGGCCGGCAGTCCGCCAGCCCCAAAGACATGCATTACTCACGGCACATAAATGCCGTGAATAAATGACATGTCAATTATCTCCCCACACGTGCAATACGATCATATTGAACGAGCGGGAAGAGGAGGCATAATCCATAGTTTTCTATGAGTTCTCTACAGTACGCTCGCAATACATGGCAAACTGCTCCCCAAAATAAGCCGTGTGAACAGACCCTTAACCTTCAGGCCAAACACAAATAAAAGACCTACACAGCTGAGCACTTACTAGCAGAGGCATCCTTCCTGACTTATACAGTGTGCAGATCTCAGTGTGGCTTCCCTCTTGAACATCAGAGGATCACTAGAGAACAAACAGGCTTTATAGGCCTGAGGGCTAGCCTCACCTGGTGCGTGGGAGTGGCCACCCACCCTTCTCTTTGACCACTCCAGGAAAAGCCGACCCAGACAAAGCGGACTGGAGCTGCTATACTAACAATGTGTCAGTAGCATAGTGTCACTGACACACAAAATTGTCGGCCTTCCCTCACCGAGCCTAGGCCTCTTGGTGACAGGCATTGGTCCATACATTCCATGAAGCCACATAAGATTTGTACTGGTTTGCTGAAATTATTGAACAAGTGTTCTATCTAGTGGCTGCTTTGTGTTATTACCTCTGAAAGTGTCTAAGGAGATTCTTTTTACAGTATTAAGTCATTACAATGTTGGCATATATTATTTTTTCATGTCTTATCCAGATTGTGGGCATCTGTGAATCAACTGAAAACGCATTTCCAAAAAAAAGTGTGACGCATGTAGAGTTTATATGCCTGAAACCTGGGGACCATGCCGTGAAATTTAACATTTGCGGTTTGGGATGCAAAAAGGGGAAAACCAGACTTGCTATTTGTCACAGACTCTCGAAGTTAAAAAAAAAAAGTGGCGCATGTAAAGTCATACAAACTCCCTATGTCACCGGGATGGGGGGACTCCCCCCTCCCCCCTAGTTTTAATTAAAGTCTAGCGAAAGGGCAGCAGCACATAAGCAGGGAGGCAATGACTTGTCACCCCCCCTTGTCAAAAACCCCCCCCCCTGCCCAAAACCTTTTACCCGCTTTCCCGGCAGGGGGTAACCCTTCCGATTTGGAAGCTGGGTTATCCCCCCAACTCCCCAGAGAACCCATCTTTTTAGATGCCTGTTTGGGGGAGATTCACTTCCAGCACCCAGGAAAGTGATTTAAAACCGTCAGCTGCAGGCTGATATTATTAAGATGGGAAGCTCTATGAATAATGGCCCTTTCCCACCCTAAAATGCCTGCCCGCAGTCTGCTTTGGGTACTGGAGTAAGACAGGGGATTTTTGTGTCGCCTTGCAGGCGAAAAACACGTTGGGGTGACCCAAAACCCCCCCGGTTTTAATGGGAAAAAATATCTGTCAGATACCTCTACTACTAACACTGGAATAAAATGGTAAAAAAACCCCACAGAAACAAAAGAAAAAAAATTATTTAATTATTTAGTCAGTATGTGGTAGCGATAATGTGGTCATGAGGTGTCGGTATTATTTGATCTTTGTTATGGTTCTGTCCAGATGCCCCCCGGAAAACCCCCATCCCGGGGCGAGGTCACCCTTTTCCCCCGGGTGCCCCTGGCGCCCCCGACCCGCATGTCGGGTCGCGGGCGCATCATTCCCCCATCTGTTCCCCCCTCTACTTTCCCCGGCCCCGTCCCGCTGCCCTCTGTCCGGGGCGCGCCGGGAGTGTTAAAATTTTAAAAGGGCTACGCACCGGTAATTTACTTTGGGGGTCGCGCCTATTTAAGCCTGCTTTTTTCCTGGTTACCCTTCCGGATCTTTAGTGCCTTGACTGGAAAAAGCTTTCTGAAGTCTTGTCTTTACCTTTGTACCAAGTACCCCCATTTGGGCTCCGTTCCCCTTTTTCACCACGAACTTGCCGCCTGCCCTGACCTTACCGCCTGTCCCTACTACGTCTACGCCTTACGATTTTGACCCCCTACACCTCGGCTGCCTCCCAACGTCATGTAGGGGGGTAGCGACCTTGGTAGACTCCCGCCGCAGCAAGCCATGCTTTGCGGCGGGCTCTGGTGAAAACCGGGACCTACTTAGATTCCGCTCCCTGGCGTGTGCTTACGCCATGTTACGGTGGTCCAGAGGATCCACTACATTGCCTGACAAGTAAATCCGGCATTGATCGCCAAGTTGCCCTCTGCCTAGGTCGCTGACCTAACCACCATCGTGGCGAAACATCTCAGCAGATCACCGCAGGCCGCGTCAGCCATCTCTTCCGCCATAAATGAAAGCAGTGCCTGGCCACCCAGCAGCAACAACCACCTCTGTGGCATCCGCACACTTTCGCTTCCCCCACCGGCCGCTGGCCCAGGTCCGTCTGTCCATGCCCTCTAATTTTTGATGGGGATTTCCAAGGCTTTGCGGGGCTTTATCACTCAAGCTCGCTGGCACATCGAGTTGTTGGGGAACCAATTCCCACTGAGAGGTCAAAGGTCGCATTCTGGTCAGCCTTTTTTCCCGGGAAAGCCCTGGCCTGGCTGCCTCCTGTGGGACAGAGATGATCCGGTCACGGTTTACCCTCGCCGCCTTCCTCCCCGAGTCCCAGCGGGTTTGGGGAAACCCTGCCGAGCCTTTCTGCCGAACTGCCTTACTGTATCTACGCCAAAGGAGACCTTTTAGTGGGGGGACTATGCGGTCCAGTTCCGCACTCGGGCCTCGGAGCATCATGGAACGATGCGCATTAGGCCACCTTTAAAAAGGCCTCTCCAGCCAGTTTCAAGGATGCCTTATCCACCCGTGATCCCTTGTCTCTTTGAGTGCCCTTTTTCCCTTGGCACTTGGATTGATATCCGTTTTTTGAACGGCGAGAAGAGCTCCGCCAGGAACGCGCCCCGCCAGGGGTCGCGTTTTCCCCACTTCCCTCCTTATTCCGGGGGCCACCTCAGTTGTCCTCCTGCCGGTACGGAAAAAAACCAATGCAAGTGGAAGAGCCCGTTTGACTCCACAGGAGCTGACCCGGCGGCGTGAAGAAAATCTATGCTTATTGTGCCAGCCCAAAAATTTCCGTGGGGCTGCCTCTTCGTCCTCAGCATCCGGGAAAAACAGCACCCAGGATACGTGGGAGGAGGCGTTCCTAGGTGAGAGCAAGTCCTCTCCTCGTTTGACATGCCCTGCTTGCGATCCGGACCGGAGTTCAATTCCAAGTTTCCGCCTTCTGGACTCCGGTTCGCTGGAAATTTGTGGTGCTGCCTTGGTTTAGAAAACAACCTCCCGTGCTCCGTCTGGAAAAGCCTCTTGTCATTTCCTCTGGTCAGTGGTTGGGGAGATCCCCGTGACCCGATCCAGTACCGTACCGACCCTTGCTCCTTCAGGTAGGGGCACTACATAAGGAAAACTGGTGGTTTTATGTGCTCCCTCGGTCCTCCTATCTGTCCTTCTGGGTCTTCCGTGGCTTGCAAACGGCACGCCCCTGGGGCTCAACTGGGAAAACGGGCAAGTCCCATGTTTGGGGGAAAGGATGTCGATCTCACTGTTTGGTGGGACCCGCCCGTGCTTCCGCTTTTCGATACCACCACATCTTTGGGAGGCCTTTTCCTGCCCCCATACCAGGAATTTGCAGATGTGTTTTTCCGAGAAGCAAGCTGAGACTCTACTTTCCCCATCGCCCCTTTCGAATGCCGATTATCGTGCCGGCACCTTTCCGCCTTCGGGGCCGAGTCTACCCCCTGTCAGACCCGAGAGGCAGGCTATGTCACCACATTTTAAAGAAAATCTCCAGAAGGGATTTATTCGGAAGTCCCTCCCCTGCCGGGGCTGGATTCTTCTTCGTAGAGAAAAAAAGGCTCCCTACGGCCATGCATCGATTACGAGGGTCAACAAGATTTACCATTTAAAAACCGGTATCCTCTGCCTTTGATTTTCTGAGCTCTTGACCGGCTTTGGGGAGCCAGGTTTTTTCTAATTGAAACTGGGGAGCTTATAATCTCATTCGTATACGAGAGGGGACGAATGGAAAGGGCTGCTTTTTTCACCCGCGATGGGCACTTGAGTTACCTAGTGATGGCCCTTTTGGTCTCTGCAATGCTCCAGCAGTTTTCCAGGAGTTCGTCAACGAATATTCCGGGACCTCCTGTATTCCCGGTGTCGTTGTCTATCTGGACGATATTCTAATTTTTCCCGATCCGGAATCCCAACATAACCATGTACGGGCAGGTCTCCCCGGTGGTTTTGAGGGCTAACCACCCCTCTATGCCAAGCTAGAAAAATGTCTTTTCCATCAGCAAAGCCTTCCATTCCTCGGCTACATTATTTCGGACAAGAGCCTGCAGATGATTCCTGCCAAATTGTCTGCCGTCTGCAGTGCCAAGACCGTGGGCCTCCGAGCCATACAAAGATTCCTGGGCTTCGCCAACTATTATAGACAGTTTGTGCTGCACTTCTCCTCACTAATGTCTCCTATAGTGGCTTTAACCAAAAAGGGTAGTAATCCAAGGTTATGGCCACCAGCTGCGGAAGAAGCTTTCCTCAAGCTGAAGTCTGCGTTCGCCTCCGCCCCGGTACTCACACGGCCGGACACAGAAAAACCCTTCTTTTTGGAAGTCGATGCCTCCTCGGTGGGAGCCGGAGCTGTACTTTCTCAAAAGGGTCCCAAAGGCAAGACCCTCACATGTGTTTTTTTCTCAAAAACCTTTTCCTCTGCTGAGAGAAATTACGCTATCGGAGACCGGGAATTACTGGCCATCAAGCTAGCCCTAGAGGAATGGCGCTATCTCCTGGAGGGGGCTCGACACCCGGTCAATATTTACACCGACCACAAGAACCTCCTCTACCTCCAGACGGCCCAGCATCTAAACCTGTGCCAGGCACGATGGTCTCTATTCTTTTCCAGATTCAATTTTCTGATTCAGTTTCGCCCCGCGGAGAAAAACGTCAAGGCCGATGCCCTCTCCCGTGCCTCTGACGTGGTAGGAGACGAACCAGCACCACGGCATATCATCCCTCCCGAAAGGCTAATCTCTGCTGCCCCATAGAATTGCAGCGAATCCCTTTGGGCAAGATTTATGTGCGCCCGGCTCTACGTAAGAAAATACTGCATTGGAGACATTGCTCTCGAGTGGCTGGACACCTGGGAGTGAAGAAATCTTACTCTCTTATCTCCCGTTTCTATTGGTGGCCAAGGACGTTCGTGAATTCGTGGAGTCGTGCACTTCATGTGCCCACAACAAGTCTTCCCATCTCAAACCGGCAGGTCTGCTGCAGCCACTGCCTATTCCCGATTGTCCCTGGACCCACGTGGCCATGGATTTTATTACTGACCTCCCGCCTTCTTCTGGTAATACCGTGATCTGGGTAGTCACCGATCGCTTTTCCAAGATGTCCCATTTCGTCCCTCTGCCAGGTCTAGCCTCTGCTCCTCGTTTGGCCAGCATATTTTTTCAGCACATTTTTCAGCTACATGGGCTGCTCCACCATATAGTTTCTGACCGGGGGGTCCAATTTGTTTCTAGGTTCTGGCGCTCCTCTGTAACCAGCTACAAGTAAAATTGGATTGCTCCTCGGCCTATCACTCTCAGTCCAATGGGCAGGTGGAGAGGGTTAACCAGATACTGGGCACCTATCTGCGGCACTTTGTTTCTGCTCGTCAGGACGACTGGGCCAATCTGTTACCTTGGGCAGAATTTTCATATAATTTGTTAGACTCCGAGTCTGCCGGTGCCGCCCCCTTTTTCATTGTCTACGGGTGACATCCACGCCCACCCCTCCTCCTCTCTGTGCCCTCTGAGGTCCCGGCTGTGGAAGATTTGGTCCAGAACTTAACTGCCATTTGGAACCAGACACGCCAATCTCTACTCCGGGCTTCCCCTCGTAACAAGATACAAGCTGACAGAAAGCGAAGACCTCCTCCCATCTTCTCTCCTGGTGACAAGGTGTGGTTGTCGGCGAAGTATATCCGCCTCAAGATCCCTGGCTATAAGCTTGGTCCCCAGTTCTTGGGACCGTTTGAGGTGCTAAAATGCCTAAACCCAGTGGCATACAAGCTCCGCCTTCCTCCCACTATGCGGATCCCGAACTCCTTCCATGTCTCTCTTCTGAAGCCGGTCATCCTAAATCGTTTTTCTCGGAACGTTGTTCCTCCCACTCTGAGGCTGACGCCACCAAGTCTTTACGGTTTTAAAAAAAAAATTCTGGACATGAAAACGGTCGAGGGAAAGGTCTTTCTATTC
>JAODAL010069327.1:0-16403 GCA_025379985.1 Phyllomedusa bahiana | reverse complement strand
AAAAAAACAACAAAATCACTTACCGGGCTCCGGCTCCCCCCGCCGCGCTGCCCGGCTCCTGCGCAGCATAGGGGCGGGTGAAGTGACGTCACCGCGCGCCAGTCACCGTAGGGGGGCCCCCGGCGGGCTGAGGCCTAATCGTTCAGCCTCCGGGGATCAGGGGAGCGCACGCTAGTGGCGCTGCGCCCCGCTGAAAAACCGCGCAGCCCCGGGAGTCGGGGCATTAGCCCCCAGCTACCGGGCCGGGTCTTGGGTTTCGGCCCGGGGGCCCCGGGCCCCGGGGGACCGGATCGCGGACCCCGGGGGGAGCACGGCACTGCCTCCGGGCCCCCCACGGCTGGGGGGGGCCCCCGGGGGATCCCCGGCCCCCCCGGCGGCCCCAGTCCACCTGATTACACCTAAATATAATAAAATAACATTACACACTATCACACTTAACTACATTAAAAGAAAAAGAATAATAATCAAACACAAATATAATAAATACATTAACATTAAAATAACATTACACCCATATAGTATATACTTTACACACTATATATAATAAAAATATACATACACCTTTATAATAATTAATTACACACTACACATTTAAAACTACTTAAAAATAAAAATAATTATATCAAACACACATATAATAATATATTTTAACCCCCTAATATAATATACATTACACACTATAATGAATATACTTTACAACTATATAAAATAATAATACATTACACACAAAAAAATTTTTACTTTAACACTTTTTAAAGAATAAAATTTAAAAAAACATTGCACACATATAAAAATTACTACTATCACACTATAACTACTTGCAACAACAATAAAATAATACTTACACACTATATATAATTTTTAATTACATTACCACTATCACAATAACTACATTGTAAAAACAATAAAATAAAACATTACATTACACACTATACACTATATATAATATACATTCACATTGTTAATAATAACATTACACACTATCACACAAAACTACTTGTAACAATAAGAAAATATATACAAAACCACTTTTTAATATACATTAACACAAAATATACATTACACACATTTAAATAAAATAAAAATAATAAAAATAATAATCTTTATTTATATAGCCCCAAACAATTCCCCCGCCTTTACAATTTGGGGGGTGTAGGTACAGACAAAAACAGACATTGCACAAGAAAAGTACTTACTTGAGACAGAGGTGGGGTCCCCTGCTCGCGAGCTTACAATCTTTAGGGTATGAGTAAACAAAGGGGGGAAAAGTGCGATTACAATGGTCCAGCCATTGACAAAAATATGGGTTGTTTTACATAGAATTGGGATGAACCTGCCACCCTCTATTTAACTATAAAGTTAAGTGCTGAAAATGAGTGAGTGCGGGGGGAGTGGGGGGGGAGAGAGGGTGTTGCTTTAGGTTTTGGAGGCCCAGACTGAAAGGTTTTCTCAGGGCCCTTTTAAATATAAGTTTGAGTGTGCCTAAACGCCCGGGGTAGCATTTCCCAAAAATGGGCTCCCTGGAAGTTTTGGGAGACGGGATGGAGGTTGGATGATTGATGATGTAACCTATATCACGCAAGGGGAAAGGAGGGGGTTAGGGTGGTGACAAGATGAGGGAGGGAGATTAGGGGTGCAGCACTGTGGAAGAGGGGTAGGGTGGGACAGAGATGGGGAGGAGATGTAGGGGGTGCAGCATTTGGGGAAATTTTTATTGGGAGTGATGAGTTTATGTTTTTCCTGATGAAGGGGCAACATGCAGTGACTGACACGGGGTAGAGGCATCGTATAGCGTGGAAGAAAGAGACCCGGGGTGCTGCATTCAGACAGATTGGAAGGGGAGAGTTTGCAAGGGAAAGGAGACCCAAAAACAAGGGGTTACATAGTCAAACGAAATGAATAAGAGCACAATGGGTTTTAGTTGTTTCCAGTGGGAAAAAAGGCGGATTTGGAATTTCTTGAGGGGCAGGTGCAGGGGCGGGCAAGGGATTGGATAAATTAGGGTGAAGGTCAGATCAAATTAATAACCCCCCGACAGGGGCCGCTGCCCCAGGAGTTATGGTGGACCACACACTGAGAGAAATAGAGGGGGGGTCGGGTTTGTAATTGGGGGGATGACTAGAAGTTCATTTTAGGAGGTTTTTTTTGGGGAAAAGAGTTGACAGATTCAGAGACAGCGGCAGACAGTCCTGGTTTTTTGTACAAGGCGGGTGATGTCTCGGGGGGGAGGGTTTTTAATTGGGTGTCACCCCTAAGATGGAAATGGAACCAAAAGCTATGGTTTGTCCAAGGGGGCTGTGACAATGAAAAGAGGAGAGGGGCCTGAAATTTTCCCTGAAAACCCCGACAGCAAGAGGAAGAGAGAGGGGAATCGACCAAAAACGAACACTGAAGGACGGTCAAGAGGGGGACAGAACCAAGCAAGCGGGTCCCGGGGCCCAAAGGTGCTGAGCTGCGAGGAGAAGGTGGGAACAGGGCAAATGTGCAGAGAGATCCAAAGAAGCACAAGAAGTAGTTTCCCGAGATTTAGCAAGAGGGGGTATTGGAGACTTTTGTTAGACCGTTTCCGTGGGTGAGGGGGCGGGAAACCTGATTGCAGGGGTAAGAAGAGATAGTAGAGAGATGCGGATTTGGGGAGGTATATAATAATATACTTTACACTTCAACTATAAAACATTATAACAAAAGAAAAATAAAACATTACACATAATTTAAAAAATTAATAAATTTTACCTATCACACATAACTCCTTGTAACACATTAAAAATAAATAACAAAAACACTTCACTAGCTGCACCATCACATGGTCCACTGAGTTTTTACCAGGAACTGTATGTAGAGATTAATTGACTTAGGTGTTACAAGTTGGGGGTTTGTCTCTATTTACATTGCAAACAATTGGTAATTGCAGCCTTTGTAGCTTCTGAGGTGCTGGTGGGGTCATTAACACAGCAGGGGGGGGGGGGGGGGGCTCCTTTCTTCTATTATCTGTGAAAAAAGTGTATTCTTTAAGATCCTCAGATACCTTGTATTTGTTATAGGGCAACACAGGATGTCTATTGGGTAAATACTGATGTGAACAGCGCCATCTATTGACAAACAGCTGCAACTGTGTCTCCAACACTTCCAAATTTCCAGAAATCTTTGTGAGGATCACAAAACAATCCTACATGGTCTTTATTTTCTTACCTCCCGACCATTCAGATGGGACACCTAGAGTTACCATGTAAAGGAGCCGATTTTTATTGCATCCACATTTTTATTAAGCTTTGTTTACTATAGAAATATAATTTTTTTTAAAACTTTTTTTTTATAACTTTTTAAAATGTTTACAAAAACCCAAGGGGGAATAAAGGGGGAAATTGGGGAAGGGGTAAAAGGACAAACAAAACAAAATTTACATTTTTAAATCCAAAAACTGCAAAAAAAACGGGGTTTTAAAGAGGTTTTTTCCCCCCAAAAAAAAGGGATTGTGTTTTTATTTTTAAAGCTCTTTTCTAAAACAAGTCACTTTTGTTAATGTCCAAACAGTGTCCTACCTATTCCAATACCCCTCTTGTATGGGCTGCAACCCTCGGCCCCGTATTGCTAAAAATTTTTCCCAAACCCCCCCGGGATAGGCGGCACGGTTGCTAACTACAGACCTTTTCAAATTCTCCTGATAGGCGCCACATGGTCGCTTTTTCTACAACTTTTAAATCCCCTAAAGCGCCAGCATGTTTTGGGCAAACTACAGACCTTTTTAAAATCTCCCCTAAAAGGCGCCATGCTGTTGCTATAGATACCCCCCTCTTGTAGGGGGCTGCATCACCTCCTGGGTCGCTATAGGCACAGACCGTTCCATCTCCCTGAAGGTCCACACTGGTTGCATAGCTACAGACTTTCAATCTTTCCGATAGGCCAGCACTGGTCGTTTAAGCTAAAACCTTTTCTCTCCTGAAAGGCTCCCGCACTTTGCTATAGCTACAGACCTTTTTAATCCTCCTGATGGGCGCCATCTGGTTGCATAGTACAGCCTTTTCAATCTACCTGATAGGCTGCCACACGGTTCTATAGTTTTCAGCCCTGTTCAACTCTCCTGATGGCGCCGCACTGGTCGCTATAGCACAGCCCGCTAATCTCATTGGGCTGCCAGCACTGGTTTCTAACACAGAACCTGTTCAATCTCTCCCTGATGGATCCAGCACTGGTTGCTATAGCACGACCGTTCAACTCCCTATGGGCTGCCAGCACGGTCATAACTACAGCCTGGTATCTCTCCTGATGGGCTTCCAGCACTGGTTACTATAGCTACAACCTTTGATCTCTCAAAGGGCTGCCAGACGGTTGCTTAGCACAGACCTTTTCAATCTCTCATGATGGCTGCAGCACTGGTTGATAAAGCTACAAAAACCTTTTAAATTTCCTGAAGTGCCAGCCTTTTTGCATAGCTACAGCCTTTCCATCTCCCTGATGGGCTGCCCCAGGGCGCTATACACAGACCTGTTCAATCTCTCCGTGGCTGTCCCCGGTTGCTAACTACAGACCTGTTCGCCCCGATCGCCTGTCCATGGCACTATAGCAAAACCCTTTTTTTCAACCTTCATGATAGGATGCCACACTGGCCTATAGCTACCCCTTTAAAACTCTCAGATAGGCGTCAGCCGGGTTCTTAGCACAGGCCTTTTTGATCTCCTGAACCCCGCACGGGTCCTATACTAAACCTGTTCAACCCCTCTCCTGATAGGCTGCCACACGGGTTGCAAAAAGAACAACCTTTTCCATCCTCTTGAAGGCTGCCCAGGTTCTACACTACAACCTGTCCCATCCCAGTTTGGTTTGCCAAGCTGCTTGCTATAGCTACAAACCTTTTAAATCTCCCCCTGAAAGGCTCCCCAGCAGGGGTCATATAGCACAGACCTTTCAATTCTCATGATAGGCTGCCAGACTTTTTTGCTTAGCTACAGCCCTTTCAATCCCCCATATAGGCTCCCAGCACTGGTTGAAAATACCACACCGTTCAATTCTCCTGAAGGTGCCCCCAGGGTTCTAACTACAGCCTTTAATTTCTTTCATGTAGGCTCCCCAGTACTGTTGCAAGCACAACCTTTTTGATAAAACCTGAAGCTGCCACACTGGGGCTATAGTAAAACCCCTTTTGACTACCCTTAGGCTCCCAGCACTGGTTCTTTTAACAGACCTGTTGATCCCCTTTTATAGGCTGTCAGCAGGGCCCAAAAACTACAGACCTTTTCTAAGCAGCTATAAACCATAAACACCCCTGAATTCAAAAGGAAACCAAAAAACAATTTGGGGTTTTGGGAATCAATGGGAGAGAAAACCCCCTTTTAAATACGAAACCAAAACTGTGCTGTTAAAAGCACCCTTAGAATCAATAGATGAACTAACTTGTTTTTTCTACTACCCCACTGGTCCCACATCCCCCCTGTATTTTTTGCTCGGGACAGTCCCAGTGCTCCCAACCCCCACAAAAAGGTGAATGATCAAGCTCGGCACCACAGGGGGGATCTCCGGGTCCTGCAGGGATATGCTAAGACACTAGAATTACTCCCCCTCCCCCCCATGTGGTCAATCCAGGCTCAAGAAACATTTTCCCCAGGGAAATACATTGAACATTGAAAAAAACACAAAAAATAATATACATAAACCCCTATATATAAAATTCATTACACACTATAATATTAATAATAACATTAAACCTTTTATAAAAATAACATTACACATATATTTAAAAAAATAACATAAACACTATATTATAATAATAAAAAAACATAAACACTAATATATATATAAAAAAAAATTTCACACTAAACACTACACCATCACATGGTCCCGCTATTTTCCCGGGAATTGTATTAGAGTTAGTTTTTTTTTGGGGGTTTCAAGTTGGGGGTTTTCTCTATTTACTTCAAACAATTAGCATTTTTAGCCTTTTTTTCTAGGGGCTGGGGGGGTCATTAACACAGCAGGGGGGGGGCTCCTTTCTTCCTTGCGTTTTAAAAAAAAATGTAAAGGATCTCTCCTATCATCTGTCAGGCTCTTCACTAA
Source organism: Phyllomedusa bahiana (assembly GCA_025379985.1). Lineage (NCBI taxonomy): Eukaryota > Metazoa > Chordata > Amphibia > Anura > Hylidae > Phyllomedusa > Phyllomedusa bahiana. Next base: position 10,355 of record JAODAL010069327.1, on the reverse strand, counting down.
GCTACAAAGTTCCATCTCCCTGATAGGCTGCCCGTGTGGCGCTATAGCCCACAACCTGTTCCATCTCTCCTATAGGTTGCCAGAGCTGCCATAGACAGCCCTTTCATCTCTCCTGATAGGGGTGCAAAACTGGTTCTAAGCTACGACCTTTTTATCTTCCTTAGCTGCCAGACTGCGCAAATACAGACCCGGGTTTATTCTCCTGATAGGCTGCCCCATGTCGCATAGCTATAGACCTGTTAATCTCTCCTGAAGGTGCCAACGGGGTTTCTATGCTAAGACCCCGTTCCCTCTCTCATGATAGGTTTCCAGAGCGCTTGCTAAGCTACAGACCTGTTCTATTCTCCTATAGGCTGCCCCCACTGGTTCTATGCTCAAAACCCGTTCTATCCTTTCCCATAGGGGCCAGTGCTGTCGCTATACTACAGACCTGTTCCCTCTCTTCCTGATAAGGGTTTCCAGAGCTGCTTGCAAGTCAACCTTTCTATTCTCCTGATGGCGCCAACCCCTGGGTTGCTTTTCTACAGACCTGTTTCCCTCCTCCGAAAGGCTGCCAGCACGGTTTTGCTTTGCTACAGACCTTTTCCCTCCGTTTCGCCCCACTGGTCTTAACTACAGACCTGTTTTTATCTCTCATATTGGTGCCAGCACGGGGGCTAACTACAGACCTGTTCCATCTTCCGATAGGCTGCCAGCACTGGTTGCTATACTACAACCTTTAAAAACTCCCGAAGGTTGCCAGAGGCCTTGCAAGCTACAGACCTGTTCTATTCCCTGATAGGTTTCCCCGCAATGGTTGCTATCTACAGACCTGTTCTTTCTCCTGATGGCTGCCACACTGGTTTTTCTTTTTTAAGCTAAGACCGTTCAATCTTTCCCAAGGCGCCACCCCCTGGTCCAAGCTACAGACCCTTTTAACTCTTTATAGGGTCCACAATGGTTTCTTAGCACAGACCGTTTTATCCTCCTATAGGCTGCCAGCCTGGGTTCTATACTACAGACCTGTTTAAACTTTCCTGATAGGCGCCACAGGTTGCTTGCTACAGACCTTTTCAATCTCTCCTGATAGGCTCCCCCCACTGGGCGCTATAGCTACAGCCCGTTCAATCTCTCCTAAAGGGCCCGCACGGTTTTATGCACAGACCTGTTCAATCTCCCAAGGGTGCCAGCACTGGTTGCTATAGCTACAGCCCTTTTAATCTCTCCATAGGGGTGCCAGCACGGTCCATAGCTACAGACCTGTTTGATCTCTCCTGAAAAGGGTGCCACAGGGTTTCATAGCTACAACCCGTTTCCCTCTCCCTATAGCCCGCAGGTTTTCTTACTACAGCCTGTTTTCCCTTCCCAAAAGGCTCCCACTGGTCCCAAAGTACAACCCGTTCTATCTCTCCTTTTTAGCTGCCCGCACTGTCACTATAGCTACGACCCCTTTTATCTTTTTCCTGATGCTGCCAGAAATTTGCTATACTACAGACCGTCTATCTCTCCCATAGGCTGCCACACGGTTGTAAGCCAGCCCTTTTAAAAACCTCCGATAGCTCCCACTGGTTTATACCAGACCTTTCCTCTTCTGAAAACTGCCACACTGGTGCTATAGCTACAGCCCGTTCCCTCTCTTGATAGGCGCCACACTGTCAATAAAACAACCTGTTAATCTCTCATGATAGCTGCCAGCAGTCGCTATAGGGTAATCCTGTTCAGTTCTCCTGATGGCTGCCAGCCGGTGCTATAGCTACGACCTTTTTTAAAACTCTCCCGATAGGCTGCCAGACGGTCACTTAGCTACGACCCTGTTCAATCCTTTTATAAGGGTGCCAGCCGGTTGCTAACTACAGACCTGTTCCATCTCCTGTGGCGCCAGCACTGGTCAAAAAGCTCCAACCTGTTCAATCCTCATATAGGGTGCCCACGGTCGCTTAGCAAACCGTTCAGTCTTCCCGATAAACTGCCAGGACCCCCTCCACCCCATGGGATGAAGTTCCCCCCAATCACCGCCCACTCCCGAAAACCCACAATGTGGAAGGACCAACAGCGAGGGAAGACGACCCCTTTGTTTTTTAAATTTTAAGATTCGGGGCACACCCCTTTTTTTCTCTTTCCCCTGTCCCGCGCTACGAGGGGGGAGGGCTTTATTAGCCACACTTTTTTACTGAGGGGGAAACGGATTCCAAACAAATAAAACTTCTCTGGGAAAAAGGGAATGTGCTAAGCCTCAAGGGAATAAAAAAATACTGAGATAATAGTTTATTTAAATTACATTAAGCGTTTTTGCAAGTTAAACACTGCTTCCCCCCGGATGAAAACTGCCAATTTTAAAAAACTTTATATAATTCCATCTAAACATAATTAAAACCTGATTAGATAATGTTCAAAGCATGTTAATTATAAACAACAACTCATCAATTAGTTGACACTCCTAGCCATTGATTTAAAATTCATTCTAAATCAAAATTTCCTTATAAAAGTTCTTCATAAAACTGATCATAGAACAAAAAAACGTTTAAAAACTATTTAAAAACTTACTCTTTAAAATGTAAATTTTAAACCCAAAGATAAAAAAAAGGGTAATAAAAAATATATATGTATCAAATTAACATAAAACCAGGCCCAAAAAAAAAAACCATTTTTTACACCAAGGATTCAAAAATTTCGTTAAATACGTGTGGGTTTAGTTTATTTTATTTTTAAATCCAATACATCTCACGGCTACTCAATTTCTTTATTCTGTTTGGTACTTCCTCTGGGATATATTCAATGGGCTGTATAACCAATTCTAATTCATTGCTATTATGAATATCAAAGCAGTGTCTGGGAAGACTGTGGACTCGTCTTCCCAGACACTGCTTTGATATTCATAATAGCAATGAATTAGAATTTATTTATTGACAGTCTGCATATAACACAAAACAAGAGCAATCATGATTTTAATGGTATTTTTTCGAAATGTCCGAATTCGCACAAACGTTATAATTGATGAATAAGATGAAGAATTAACCATTTCAGAAACGAGGCCCCAAAATGAGATTTAAAAGCAGATTTTTTTTCGCACGACCGGATTCACTCTTTGTGTCTTGTTGCGATTTCCAAATTGCACGTTTGTGGCGCAAATTCCGAATATCGTAACCTGTGAAGCCGATATTTATGATTCTGAGGAATTATGGCTTCTATTAAAACCAAACCTCTGTGTGGATTTGAACCCAGGTCTCCCAAGACCGCAGGAAATGAGAACTTGGTCTTGACCACAGAGCCAAACCTGCATCTGAGATCAGGTAGAACTTTCCTCAATATTATTGTATTGAGGGGAAAAAGGATAAGAAAATCCAAGCGCCCAGGACTTGAACTCAGGTCTCCAGAAAACCCAGAACTTGGTCTTGACCACAGGACCAGACCTCCAGCTGAGATCAGTAAGAACTTTTCTAAGTCTTGTTGTATTAAGGGGGATACTGACAAGAAAATCCAAGCAAACAGCCCCAGGATGTACAGCTTTATGGAGGGACCAGAACCCAGGTCTCCAGCGGGCTCCCTCCTCATCAGACCACAGCATTACCTGGTGCCCAGACCTCAAATCTTCACCAATATCAGCCCAGACGTATAAACAGGACGGGTCGGGGGTCGCAGAATAAGCGTCTGGTTTACAGAAAACAACAGCGCAGGATAAGAAGACGCCGAGTGCGGCCCCCGACCCCTCCTGGTTTATGTCGGGATTCATATTAGTGAGAATTTGGTGACTGGGATCCAGGTGATGCTGTGGTCTGAGGAGCAGGGAGCCTGCCTGTCCTGCTGGAGACCTGGGTTCGAGTCCTCTGACCATCTGGGTTTTCTGGAGACCTGAGTTCAAGTCCTGGGCGCTTCTGTATATCTGGGAGCTGTTTCTTGTCTTCCTGGATACAACAATATTGAGGAAAGATCCTCCTGGTCTCAGTTGGAGGTTTGGTCCTATGGTCAAGATAAGGTTCTCTCCTTCTGGGGTTTCTGGAGACCTGAGTTCAAATCCACACAGAGGGTTGGTTTTAATAGAAGCCGTAATTCCTCAGAATTGTAAATATTGGATTCACAGGTTACGATATTCGGAAATTGTGCAATTCAGAAATCGCAGCAAGAGCGCAAATAGTGAATTCGGTCGGGCAAAAAAAAATTCTGCTTTTAAATCTCAATTTGGGGCCTTGTTTCTGAAATGGTTAATTCTTCATCTTATTCATTAATTATAACGTTTGTGCAATTGGGAGATTCAAAAAAATACCTTTTAAAGTCATGATTGCTCTTGTTTTGTTTTAATGCAGACTTTCAATAAAGCTTTTGAAAAAAAAAAAAAAATGTTTTGTTTATTTGTACACTCTAAATAAAGTCTATTGAAAACAAAAAAAAACTTTGCTGGTGATTGCGCGGCGAGATATTTTCACGATTTGTCACTGAACTCAAATTTATCAAATCCCCGTGTTAAATCGACCTGATTTCAGACGTCGTGACGAATTTGACCAAATTTTAGGAAAAAAAAAAAAAAAAAAAACAGGACGGGGTTTTTTCACTGACCATCCCGTTTTTTCACAAATTTCACGATTATTTCCTATTTTTTTCCTAAAATAAAAAAAACACAAAAGGGCGGGTCGGGATGACGCATATTAGCTTTAAATTACCAAAAAAACGTACAGAAAAAAACAAATGTTTTTTGGAAATTAATGTAAACAGCTTTCCCTTTCAGAACTGATCATCACTGACTATAACCCCGCTTTCCCCCTGTCAAAACCCTTTATCATGAGCTAAACCCCTTTCCCGTGTCAAACGATCATCATGAGCTATAACCCACTTTCCCCATGTCAAACTGATCATCACGACAAAACCCAGCTTTCCCAGGTCAAAGCTACCCTCACTGAGCTGTAACCACTTTCCCAGGGCGAACCTATCACACTGAGCTATAACCCGCTTTCCCATTCAGAACCTATCATATGACTATAACCCACTTTCCCAGTGTTTCAAACCATCATCCAAACTATAACCCACTTTCCCATGTCAGAACTATATCACTGACTATAACCCAGCTTTCCCGTGCAAACTATCATCACTGAGCTTCCAGCATCCCAGTGTCAGCTACATCACGAGCTTAACCCAGCTTTCCCCAATCAGAACATCACCTGAGCTAAAACCCAGCTTTCCCAATATCAGAACCTATCATCACTGAGCTATAACCCAGCTTTCCCATTCAGAACCCTATATCACTGAGCTATAACCCAGCTTTCCCATTATCAGAACTTATAATCACTGATCTATAACCCAGCTTTCCCATATCAGAACCTATCTCACTGAGCTAAACCCAGCTTTCCCCCATGTCAAACCCTTATCATCACTGAGTTTATAACCCAAGCTTTCCCAGTGTCAGAACGTATCATCACTGAGCTATAACCCAGCTTTCCCAGTGTCAGAACTGATCATCACTGAGCTGTAACCCAGCTTTCCAGTGTCCAGACCTTATCATCACTGAGCTAAACCCCAGCTTTCCCATGTCAAGAACCTTTTCATCACTGAGTATAACCCAGCTTTCCCCAGTGTCAAAACCCTATCATCACTGAGCTATAACCCAGCTTTCCCATTGTCAGAACCTATCATCACTGAGCTATAACCCAGCTTTCCCAGTGTCAGAACCTATCATCACTGAGCTATAACCCAGCTTTCCCAGTGTCAGAACATGCCACTGAGCTATAACCCAGCTTTCCCAGTGTCAGAACCTATCATCACTGAGCTATAACCCAGCTTTCCCAGTGTCAGAACCTATCATCACTGAGCTATAACCCAGCTTTCCCAGTGTCAAAACCCTATCACCTGAGCTATAACCCAGCTTTCCCAGTGTCAGAACCTATCATCATTTGAGCTATAACCCAGTTTTTCCCCATTGTCAGAACCTATCATCACTGAGCTATAACCCAGCTTTCCCAGTGTCAGAACCTATCATCACTGAGCTATAACCCAGCTTTCCCAGTGTCAGAACCTATCATCACTGAGCTATAACCCAGCTTTCCCAGTGTCAGAACCTATCATCACTGAGCTATAACCCAGCTTTCCCAGTGTCAGAACTTATCATCACTGAGCTATAACCCAGCTTTCCCAGTGTCAGAACTTATCATCACTGAGCTATAACCCAGCTTTCCCAATATCAGAACCTATCATCACTGAGCTATAACCCAGCTTTCCCAGTGTCAGAACCTATCATCACTGAGCTATAACCCAGCTTTCCCAGTGTCAGAACATGCCACTGAGCTATAACCCAGCTTTCCCAGTGTCAGAACCTATCATCACTGAGCTATAACCCAGCTTTCCCAGTGTCAGAACCTATCATCACTGAGCTATAACCCAGCTTTCCCAGTGTCAGATCCTATCATCACTGAGCTATAACCCAGCTTTCCCAGTGTCAGAACTTATCATCACTGAGCTATAACCCAGCTTTCCCAATATCAGAACCTATCATCACTGAGCTATAACCCAGCTTTCCCAGTGTCAGAACCTATCATCACTGAGCTATAACCCAGCTTTCCCAATATCAGAACCTATCATCACTGAGCTATAACCCAGCTTTCCCAGTGTCAGAACCTATCATCACTGAGCTATAACCCAGCTTTCCCAGTGTCAGAACCTATCATCACTGAGCTATAACCCAGCTTTCCCAGTGTCAGAACCTATCATCACTGAGCTATAACCCAGCTTTCCCAGTGTCAGAACCTATCATCACTGAGCTATAACCCAGCTTTCCCAGTGTCAGAACCTATCATCACTGAGCTATAACCCAGCTGTTCGAGTGTCAGATACTATCATCACTGAGCTATAACCCAGCTTTCCCGATATCAGAACCTATCATCACTGAGCTATAACCCAGCTTTCCCAGTGTCAGAACCTATCATCACTGAGCTATAACCCAGCTTTCCCAGTGTCAGAACCTATCATCACTGAGCTATAACCCAGCTTTCCCAGTGTCAGAACCTATCATCACTGAGCTATAACCCAGCTTTCCCAGTGTCAGAACCTATCATCACTGAGCTATAACCCAGAACCTATCATCACTGAGCTATAACCCAGCTTTCCCAGTGTCAGAACCTATCATCACTGAGCTATAACCCAGCTTTCCCAGTGTCAGAACTTATCACTGAGCTATAACCCAGCTTTCCCAGTGTCAGAACCTATCATCACTGAGCTATAACCCAGCTTTCCCAGTGTCAGAACCTATCATCACTGAGCTATAACCCAGCTTTCCCAATATCAGAACGTATCATCACTGAGCTATAACCCAGCTTTCCCAGTGTCAGAACCTATCATCACTGAGCTATAACCCAGCTTTCCCAGTGTCAGAACCTATCATCACTGAGCTATAACCCAGCTTTCCCAGTGTCAGAACCTATCATCACTGAGCTATAACCCAGCTTTCCCAGTGTCAGAACCTATCATCACTGAGCTATAACCCAGCTTTCCCTTTATAAGAACCAATCACTGAGCTATAACCCAGCTTTCCCAGTGTCAGAACCTATCATCACTGAGCTATAACCCAGCTTTCCCAGTGTCAGAACCTATCATCACTGAGCTATAACCCAGCTTTCCCAATATCAGAACTTATCATCACTGAGCTATAACCCAGCTTTCCCAGTGTCAGAACCTATCATCACTGAGCTATAACCCAGCTTTCCCCCCCCCCCCCCCCCCCCCCCCCCCCCCCCCCCCCCCCCCCCCCCCCCCCCCCCCCCCCCCCCCCCACCCCCCCGCCCCACCCCCCCGCCATCCCCCCCCCCCACCCCCTCCCCATGTCAGAACCTATCATCACTGAGCTATAAACCCAGCTTTCCAATGTCAGAACCTATCATCACTGAGCTTAACCCACTTTCCAGTCAAACTATCATCACTGAGCTATAACCCAGCTTTCCCACTGTCAAAACCTTCATCACTGAGCTATAACCCAGCTTTCCCAATTCAAACCTATCATCAAGCTATAACCCAGCTTTCCCCATAACAGAACTATCACACCTAGCTTAACCCCTTTCCAATATCAGAACTTATCATCACTAGCTATAACCCAGCTTTCCCAATATCAGAACCTATCATCACTGAGCTATAACCCAGCTTTCATCAGAACCTATCATCACTGAGCTATAACCCAGCTTTCCCAATACAAACTATCATCACTGAGTTTAAACCCAGCTTTCCATACAGAATTATCAACATGACTATAACCCAGCTTCCAGTGTCAAACTATCATCACTGAGCAAACCCAGCTTTCACGGTCAAACTTTCCCATGAGCTATACCAGCTTCCCTGTCCCAATTCAACTATCAGGCTATAACCCAGCTTTCCTCAGCCACTTATATCACTGAGCTATACCCAGCTTTCCCAGTCAGAACCTATCATCACTGAGCATAACCCAGCTTTCCCGATTTCAGAAACTATCATCACTGAGCCATAACCCAGCTTTCCCAGTGTCAGAACCTATCATCACTGAGCAATAACCCAGTTTCCCAGTTCAGAACTATCATCACTGAGCTTTAACCCAGCTTTCCCAGTGTCAAACCTAATCACTGACTATAACCCAGCTTCCCGTGTCAGAACATATCACACTGACATACCAGCTTCTCCATAGACCTTCCGAGCTAAACCCACTTCCCAGTTCAAACCATCATCCTGGCATAACCTAGCTTTCCAGTATCAGACCTATCTCACTGAGCTATAACCCACTTTCCATGTCTAAACTATCTCACTGACTATCTCCAGCTACCATGTCCGAACTATCACCTGAGCTATACCCAAGCTTTCCAATTCAACTATACACTGAGCTATCCCACTTCCCAGTCAACCTATAATCACTGAGCTATAACCCAGCTTTCCCATGTCACTGAACTATTCACAGCCATAATCCAGCTTCCCAATATCAACCACATCTCTAGTAAACCAGCTTTCCCAGTATCAAAACCTATCATCCGACCATACCACTTCCCATGACAGAACCTACATCACTGAGTATAACCCAGCTTCCAGCAAACCATCATAACAGCTCCATAACCGCACTTCCCAGTGTCAAACCATCATCTAGCTTAACCCACTTTCCAGCAAACCATCATCACTGAGACTATAACCCGCTTCCCAGTGTCAGAACCAACTCACTGGCTAATACCCACTTTCCCATGCAAACTATCTCGCTCTATAACCCAGCTTTCCCAGTGTCAAACCTATCATCACTGACTATAACCCAGCTTTCCCAGTGTCAAGAATCATCCCTGAGCTATAACCCAGCTTTCCCGATATCAGAACCTATACTTACTGAGCTATAACCCATTTCCCATTCAGAACATCCTGACAATAACCCACTGTCCCAGTCAGAACCATCATCACGAGCATAACCCACTTTCCCATGTCAAACTATCATCACTGAGCAAACCCAGCTTTCCCATGTCAGAACTTCAATCACTGAGCTATAACCCACTTTCCCAGTGTCAAACTACACAGCTATACCACTTTCCCAGTGTCAGAACCTATCATCACTGACTATAACCCAGCTTCCCTCAACTCAACTATAACACCTTTCCACAGAACCATCATAAATGAGCTATACCCTACCTTTCCCAATATCAAACCTATCACATCCCATAACGATTTCCCATGTCAGACGTATATCACTGAGCTATACCCTTTCCCAACAGAACCTATCACGCTGACCATAACCCGCTTCCAGTGTCAGACCTATAATCACTGAGCTATAACCCACTTCCCAGTGTCAGAACCTATCATCACTGAGCTTAAACCCAGCTTTTCCCAGTGTCAAACTACTTCACTGAGCTATAACCCAGCTTTCCCATTCAGAACCTATCATCACTGAGCTATAACCCACTTTCCCATGTCAGAACCTATATCACTGAGCTATAACCCAGCTTCCCATTTAAACATATCCATCACTGACTATAACCCAGCTTTCCAGTGTCAGAACTATCATCACTGAGCATACCAGCTTTCCCACTTCCCAGTCAGACTATAACACGAGCTTCCCATTCCCATATCAACTAACATACAGTATAACCCTACTTCCCAACAACTATACTTACAATTTACAAAACTTCCAGCCACCCCAATCAAATTTACCACATCCCAGTTCACTTACAGACATACCCTCACGTAAACCACTTCACACTAGATACCAGTCCAGTGCTCAACCCTTTCCATGTCAACCTATCACCTGAGCAACCCCCTTTCCCAGTGTCAGAACCACAACTGCTTCCCAGTTAAACCCATTCACACATCACAGCTATAAACCCAGCTTTCCCAGTGTCAGAACCTATCATCACGACTAAACCCACTTTCCCATGTAGAACCTATAAACACTGAGCAAACCCAGC
>JAODAL010069326.1:0-16403 GCA_025379985.1 Phyllomedusa bahiana | reverse complement strand
TCATGTCTGCCCCCTTTTCCCAAATGAGGGTTTTTCCCTTTTCCCTTTCCCCCCCAAATTTCCCTCTGTCATATTTTAACCCCAATTTTCCCAAAATAAAAAAGACGCTTCTTTCCCTGGAAACCCAAAACTTCGGCTTCCCCCCTTTTTTTAAATTTTTAGACCTTTCAAAATACTAAGACTTGATTTTTTTTTTTGTTATGAAAAATTACCACATAGTATGAGGCAAGATCTAAAAGGATCCCAAAATTATTCCTAGGGGTTTAGCTCTCCCGCCCCCAAATAATTTTCTGTTAAAGAATATGTATAAAAAACCACACAAATAATTTACACTTATTTGGGGAGGGGGTCAAATAGAAAACTCAACATACACAGAAAAAATTTGTTTCAGGGGTTTTCCTTTGATAAATATCTCATAACATTTCCCAAGGGGGACACCCACTCATGCTTTTTTTGCATGGTTTTTTGGAGCAAAAAAAACATGCTTTGCTCTTTAAAAAGGTGTCCCAAAAAAAAAGGCATGAAAGCCCATTTTAAAAGGGGTTATCCTAGTTTACAGTTTTTCATAGAAAAACCACAGACAGCATATTTTTTAGTTTTTTTGTATAACCTGAACAGGTTTCTTTAAAAAAAGGGCCCCATTTTTCTTTTCTTTTTGGGGTTTTGTTTTAAAGTTGAAAATAACCAGTATAAAATTCCATCACAAAGACAACGGGAGGTCTTTTTGAAAGATTTTTTTTAACATCAATTTTAAAAAACCGGGGAACATAACACAGGGGTTTTTAGGGTTTCCCTACAGTCTTTTGCATTTCTTGGTGTATTTTTGGGGTAGGGCAGTACTTTCTAAAATTATCTTGGGCCGGCATGCCTTTTGGGAAAAAGATTCCCCCCCTTTTCCATGCGCAGTCATTGTGTCAATCTCACTTATCTCACCCGGTGGTAGTTTTCCCTGATGTTTGTCTATGGGCATTTAAATTCATTCTTTTTTCCCTAGGGGGTGGCAAAACCTTTTGGGTTTTTCACTGTTTTTTTTCCCTCTCTAGCTCTTCAGTAATGAATTTTCTCCCCCTGATTTTCCCGGATTTTCTCCTTCCCTGTATTCTTTTTTCTAAACCTAGTGAAAAAACCCCTCGGGCTAAAATTAAAAATTGTCACAATAGGTCTTTCAAGTCATTTTTTCTTTTCAGTAACTAACTTTCACTGCATTCAACAAAAAACACACACAATTTACACAAACTTTACCTCCAAAAAGGGCAGACCACAGGGAATTAAAATATATATATATTTTTTTTTAAAAATATATTTTTACATACATTTCATATAACAAAAATTTTTAAATTTTTAAAACATAGAATTCACAGAATCCCCTTTAAACTTTTTTAATAAAGCTTAATTTTCCATCAAAATTTTTTCTTTCTTTTTAAACTTTTTCCCCTTCACTATGGAAAGTATGAAACAATTATTGGGGAAATCACCTTTTTAAAAAGGACGGGTTGCATTTTAAAAAATTTACCACATACAGTTAAACCCAGAATTTCCCATACACTATAAAAAAAAAAAACCATCGGGCATGTTTTTCCCTCACTGTCTGATATGAAATCAGAATAAACCCCCCGTTTTAGGGCAATTATCAAAAAAAATTTATAAATTTTTCCCAAAAGCCAGAATAATGAGAGAGGAAAAAAATTTTTAAAAGGGAATTTTTTACTTTTTTGCAAATCAAAAGTTACTTTCATTTCAATTTTATTTTGGTAGCATTGTCCCCTTTAAACCCGTAAAGAGTTGGGTCAAAAGTTTTTTATATCCTTTCCAAAAAGTTTTTCACAATACTGGGAGGAAAATTGGGGCCCCTTTCCTTTTCCCGACAGAACTGTTAACTGAGCCATGTTTTTTTATTTGCCTTTCTTTCACCTGCCCCTTTTTTGCTTTGGGCCCCCTTTATTTTCAATAGGGTTGGATAGGGTTTTTTGATGACCACTTCCCCAAAGCATTGACTTTGGGGTTTTCCTTAAACCCCCTTTTTAACCATTTGGGAGTACTTCGGGGCATTTTCCCATTTTGGGAAACCCATTTTTCGCCCAAGCTTTAACTTTTTGTTTATATCTTGAATGTTGCCTCATAATTTCCACATTATCCTTCCCCTTTTCCTCATGATCCCTCTATTTTTAGAAGTGCACGAGTCCCCTTTCAGGGAAAACAACCCCCCAAAATTGATCCCCCCCAAACCCCTTTTGTTTCACATTTTTGGGGTGGGGGTTTTTTAGACTTCCCCAAAATTCTCCCTTTTTTCCCTTTAAAATTTAAAGATGGTCTTACGACCCAAAAATTTTAATTTTTTGTTTGTCAGACCACAGAACATTTCTCCAAAATGTAGGTCTTTGCTCCTGTGTGCATTTGCAAACATTAAAACTTTGGGTTTTTTATGTTTTTTTTTTGGGGTAATGGCCTCTTCTTGGCAAACTAGCCTTTCCCCCCATTTGATACAGTACTCCCTTTCAAAATGTGGATTATTACACAATTTTTACCAGCTTCCGGGAGAATCTTCACAAAAAGGGCCCTTTTCTTTTTTCTTGGGTTGATTGCACATTTAGAAAACCCAAACAACGTTTTATCTCTGAGACACAAAAACCCTTTTCCTCCCCCAGTGGGAGAAAGCTGGACATTCCCTCTTTTTGTACGCTAAATTGTTTGTACAGATGAACAAGGCAATTCAAATTTTCTGAAAATTACACCCCAAAAAGATCCAGGGTTGTGCAAGTCCACAATTCCCTTCCGATAAACTTGGCCCGATTTCTTTAAAAATTTCCCATGATGATACCCCCAAAAAAGCAATTTTTTTTTCTGGGGGTGTTTTAAAATATATCCAAAGGTGTGTCTAAACCTCAGAAACTTTTCCCAAAAAACATTTCTTCAAGATATGGGGGTCCCAAAAATTTTTTAAAAAGGGAAAAGAAAAACCCAGTGTAAATAACTTTTACTTTGCAGAAAGTAATTAAAATACTTTGAAAATTCTCCTTCCTCTAAATTTTTCTGGCATTTTGAAAATATAAAAAATTTTTGGGGTAATCCTAATTGACCTAAAAAGGGGAAAGATTTTTTTCCCAAAATTTCATGTCGACAGTGAAAAAAATTTATGCATTAAGTCTTTTTATAAAAAAGGGGTATGCAAACTTCTCCTTTTCTTTTTCAAATTATCATATGCTTCAAATAACTTTTTTGGTGTCTATACTAGAGGTTTCTGTTAAAAATCAAAAACTAAGTTAAAAAAAATCTGACAGCTCAAAGGTTTTTTTTTTTCCTTCTTATTACGCTCACCTGAAATGTAAAATTTTTATAACTAAAGCTTTTTCTTCGAAATTTTAGAAATGGCACGGGAAACCCTTTAAAAAGGGTTTTCCATAGCCAAAATATTTTTTTCCTTTTAAACTTCCTGTCCCGGGAAACAGAAAATAATCCCCCCACCCTTGGGTAAAACCTTTTTCATTTTTTAAAAAATTACGGGGAAGTGTAAAAGCAATGGGGCCCCCTTTTACCCAAATCCCCCCTAGGGGAACAAAATTTTAAAAAATAAAAAAAAAATTTTTAAAGTGTAAAACAAAAACCAAACATCGAGAGTTAAAATTTACCCCCCTTTTTTGCCTTTTTGAAAAAAACCCCCCAAAAAAAAAATTTTAACACATAATTGGTATCCCATACCCATAATACACAAAATCTTTTTTAAATAAAAATAAATTTTTATTCTATATACGGAACACTGTAAAAAAAAAAACCCCAAACCCCCAAAATACTTTTTGTTTTCCATTTTAAAATCCCCAAAAAATTTTAATGAAAAGTGAAAAAAATTGCATATAAACCCCAAAATGGTACCAATAACAATTTACAACCACATTTATAAAAATGTCAAAATCCCCAAAAAATCACTGTTTTCCCATTTTCAACCAATTCCCGAGTGCCCCCTTTCCCTTTCATAAGGCTCTGGAATAATGGGGGGGCGCTCGATTTGGGTGCTATGGGGAACAAAGGGGATGGTTTGACCTAGAGGGGTGTTTCTACATGTGGGCCCCATAAATTTAGCCCGCAAAAATGCACTCTCAATCAGTTTCCCCAGGTTTGGGAAAACAAAAAAATCATTGGTTTTTAGAAAATACTCTGTGGGGCAAATTTAAGAAATCGAGATTGCCCTTTTTTTTTTAAAAAAAAACCAAAAAAATAACTAAAAAAACCCACAATTTGGGGCCCTCAAAAAGTAGAGGGCCTAGGGAAAAACCAGATAACCCCATATTTAACTGAAGGGGGAACACCATAAAAAAAAAACCTCGGGAAAAATGGCACAAGTACAAGGGGTTTTTTTTTTTTTTTTTTTTTACATTTTTAAACTTCTTCAAATTTTTTGGGGGGTTCCCATATAATTTTATGGTAACATCCATTGGGGGTATTAAAAAAGGCCCCATCTTGTCCCACAAAAAACAAGCCCATACATGTCTGTATACAAGAAAAAAAAAAAAATGATTGCTCCCTAGAAGGGTGGAAAATAATAAAAAAAAAGCCAACAAAAGATGACCAAAATGTCGGAAGGGGGGGAAACAAGTTACTTTTTTTGAATAACTTTTGAAAAAAAAAAAATATATGGGTTTAAAAAATCAACTAAATTTTTTTGTGTTTTTTATAAAAAAAATTTTTTATGAAAATTTAAATATTTTATTTTTCTAAAACCTTAGAAGAAAAATTTATTTAGAGATTAAATAAAGGGAAAAATTAAATTTTTAACCCCCTACGCCTCTCTATTGTAAAAGGAAAATTTACCAAGGCAATTATGTTAAAAAGTACTTTTTTGAACAAAAACAAAAATTTATAAACCCTTTTTGAAATTTAAATCTGTGGGCAAAAAGTTCACAGGTCCCAAAGTCTGCTCAGGTTTTTTTAAACCCCCATTCCAAAAAATGTTTAAATTTCCACAACCTACTAGTTAGCAAAGTTGGGAAATTTTACAGAGATTTTCACAGCCATTTTTGGTTATCTGTTAATTTAAATCAAAGCAGGAAAATAAATTTAAAAACTTGAGATAATTTTCCTGTTTAATATTATGGTTACTTCTGTCAGTTTATTTTTTGCTAAACAACTGTAAACCCTCACCAAATTTTTTTTTTTTTTTTTTTTCCCTTTTTTTTTTTTTTTTCAAAAAACTTTTTTTGAGAAATTCAAGATAAGAACAAAGAACAAACACAAGTCAAAATTTAGAATTCAACATAAGCAATGTAAAACAATGATCCTCTTTTCTTGTTTAGCACAAAACAGCATCCAAAGATAAACAAAAAGAAAAGTCACCAATAAGACATTCAGGGAAAGAAATTTGCTCAACATTGGGATAAGCTTAGTGGATCCTACCTGTTTCGGGACCAACCCACATTAATTAAAAAGCTAAGTCTGACAGAGGGGCAGTAACATCAAACCCATCAAAATAACTTTCGTTAATGTTTTTTAAAAAAAAAACATTAATCTGATGGAGGATAAAACAAAACTAAACAAGACCATTAATCAAAAAAAAATTTTTTATCCCTTTTTAACGACTAACATTTCAGGGCAAAAAAAAAAAAAAAAAAAAAAACATTTGCATCCAAAAAACAAAAGCAAAAAAAAAAATTGGGAGGGGGGCAAAATTATAAAGGTCATTTTTAAAATTAAATCACAAAGTCACCCCCCACTCCATACCTCAAAAAATTTTTCGGGGATTTGCTCATTTTCATCTTTTTTTTTTTTTTTTTTTTTTTTTTTTTTTTTTTTTTTTTTTTTTTTTTTTTTAGTTTTTTTTTTTTTTTTTTTTTTTTTTTTTTTTTTTTCCCATTTTTTTGGATATGAAAAAATTTATTTAAACCATTCATGATGGGAAAGGAAAACTGTGTTTTTCCTATTTCCTGGGAACGTAGCCGAGCCGCAAATAGCAAAAAAAAAGACCCACCTTTTCAAAGTATGCAAAGGCGGGGGAACAGGAGAGAAAGGACCCGGGGGATCGTTTCGAGCAAAAAAAACCCGAATTTTTTTTCTATTATTAAATAACTTTGCTCCAGAAAGTCTCTTTTTCGTCCAACCCCACCAATATGTCTTTTCCCAAACCGCTCTGGCATCTCCAACAGTCCCAGGGCTCTGAACAGAAATGCAAAAAAGCTGGAATCGTACTATATCAAGAAAATTTTTTATATTTTAATTTCGGGCTCTAAAAGCCCCTTTGGGGGCCTTATAAGCCAGGGTGCAGCCTTAACCAATCCTCATCCGAATACAACATTTAGTTTCCTTCCCCCAAAACAAATCTCGAATATGGCTTGCATTGGGATACATATCCAGGAGCAATTTTGTAATGGTGGATAAAGATTCGGGGAGCAGCGCGATACATAAAGCTCAAATTTAGAGGACCCCTTTGACAACTCCAATTTAAGCCTTTTTGGATCAAAGAAAAATGTTTAACTGCATATATTCAGCCAAACATTTGGGGGATTTTTGAATGCCCTACAGCATTAAAAAAAACGTTTTCTTTTAAATCCCCAAATTATTTGGGGTCACTTCTTTTAGGTATTTTGATACAGCAAACAAGGGGTTTATTTTTTAATTCGGGTTGCCTTTAAGGGGAACTAGGGCCTATTGGAAGCAATAGCCTATTTGTATCCCATATTTTTAAAAACTGAAATTTACTTGGGAGACAAGGGGGCGGGCCAGATATTTTAAAGTTCTTAAGGTAAGGCAGCACCAAAGCAAGGTCGATAAAGATCCCCCATACCGCCACCTCTAGTTGCACCCAAAATTTCAAGTCTTGCGTGAAATTAGCCCAAAAAACCTAGGGGCTATTGATGCATAAATAAAACTTCAGATCCAGGAGGGCCAGCCCACCTTCGTCCTTAGCCTGATCAAATGTCTCTAGAAATCCTCGTCTACATTACCCAAACAACTTCCCCCAAACCTTAATTAAATCCCTTTAAAAGGTAGTAGGAAGACTCACGGAGTGTCGAAATAAAAAAGGGAAACCGGGAAGGACATTCTTTTTGAGGGAAAGAGCAAAACCAGTCCAAAAATCCTTCCACCCATTTGGCTAGTTTTATTAACATTTGGGGGAATTACAAAATTCAGCTCAAAAAAACCCATTTTGGGCTCTAGGACCCCCAATATTTGAAGTGGTCACTGCCCATTTGAACGTGAAAATTATCCCGTAACCTTTTCACTAAGTCCGGTTTATGGGGGGACATTTAAATTACACTTTTTGGACCAAAAACCTTTAAGTTACTCAGCTGACCAAATCAGCGTTGAGGGACAGCAACATAAGAGGACTCTGGGACCTTTGCGCCAGATGAATAAGAGAAAAGGTCTTCAATGTATTGTCCCTTGCCTCCCTCCTCAGCACCAAGCCCACCTCGTCTATATGAATTTAACTTCCCCAAAAAAGGTATCAAGCTTGCATATAATTTGGGATCCCCCCTTCAGCAACGGACAGCCCTTTGCTAGAACACAATAGCGGGTTTTTCCCAGGTTTAGAGATCACTGCAATGTGGGCCTGCACAAAGGAGGGAGGAAAGGTCTGGGAATCGGAAACCAAATTAAATGAAGACAAGAGGGGGCTCGACAGGTCACCATTAAACACCTTATAAAATTTGTCCGTGAAGCCGTTGGGTCCTGGGTTCTTTCCGGGCGGCAGGAAGGAGATGGCCTCCTCCAATTCCTGTACAGAGAACAGGGCTTCTAATGCTTCCAAATGTTCCGGGTCAATCGCAGGCAAGGCCGCCATTCTCAAAAAGACCTCCAGCCTGTCAGAGAAGCCGGGCACGGCAGAGGCAGGGGGAGGGAGGTTGTACAATTCTTGGTAGTATTTATGGAATTCCTTGAGGATCCCCTGAGTGAGAAAAGTTGTGTTACCCTGCCTGGTTTTGATCGCGTGGACAAAAAGTCCAGCTCTTTTGTCTCGGAGGTCTCTAGCCAACATTTTGCCTGGTTTATTGCTCCAGACATGATAGTTTCCTGCACAATTTTGCTTAAATCGGGCCGCCTTCCTGTTCAACAATTGTAGTATTTCCTGCTTTGTGAGCAGAAGATCTCACAAATCAGGGTCAGACAAAGTGGTTTTATGTAAACTTTCAAGGTCTGCGAGTTTAGCTAACAAAAATTTAAGTTTGAATGCTGCCTCCTTCTTTAATCTAGCCCCATGTTTTATCAGAATGCCCCTGACTACACATTTTAATGATTCCTATTTTATTTGGGGGTAAGAGGGATCAGAGGCATGAATATTGGTAAAAAGTTTTATGGTCTGGAACAGATCAGCAACACAAACGGTGTCATTGAGCAACGATTCATTAAGCCGCCAATTGCATTGTTTAGGCGAGAGTTGCGGGATATTTAACTCACAGAATATTGGGGCGTGATCGGAAAAAAGGTTGTTACCAATGCTCGTATTTTTAGCATCCGGCAGCAGGGCATGTGTGAGGAGCACATAGTCTATCCGACTATTTCCTCCGTGTGGGTGTGAAAAAAAATTATAATCTTGCACATCTGGGTGTGTGAGTCTCCACACAGCACATAGCTGCATATCATGTAGAAGCCTCCTAATCCTATTTAGCTTATTATGCGAGACCGAGGAACGCCCCATGGAGGTGTCCAAATCCGGCTGCAGAGCTAGGTTAACGTCTCCGCATAGTACAATTTTACCTCGAACAAACTCATTTAATCATCAGTATTTTAACAGAAAGGGAGGGGCCCGGGGGGGGCATAAATGTTTTTCCAAAGGGGAAAGGGACCCCCCCCTTTACACAATTGACAAAAACATGTCAGCACAAAGTCCCATCTACACCACAATCTGGGCAGGAAAAATTTTTTTGGGAAAATGGCTACACCCTTTTTTTTTAAAAGACGAGTTCAAAATTGCACACCAAGGGGAAGTTTTGTTTTTTAAAAGATTCAAGATCCACTAACAGTGAGCTCCTGAATACACAAAATTTTGGTTTTTTTTTTCTTGGCGGGGTTTATAAAAAATTTGGGAACACCGTTCTGGGGTATTAAAACCCCTTAACATTTTGGGGGGGAATTTTTGATAGTCTCAGTTATACCGGGTTTTCAGAGCTGTGTCTGTGGGCGAGGTCTTTGGGGGGCCCAAATTTCACGTGCCAAATTTCTAATTTGGGAATTTTGAAGTGGCAATTTCCCCAAAAATCCCTGAATTTTTAAAAAACCCGACTTTGGAGTCCGAATATCCTGACTACGCCCTCTTTATTTCTTCCAGGTACGCCTGTCTGGGAAAAGCAAGTCCCAGGGACCCACCCCCATTATATTTTCTAGCGTCCCCGCTTAGTTTAAATGGTACTCCTGTCTGTGGGAAACAAGTCCCAGGCACCCACCGCATTTTATGTCTAGCTGTCCTGCTTATTTAATGGTAAAGTCCTTCTGGGAACAAATCCCAGCCACCACCGCATTATTTTCTAGCTTCTCTGCTAGTTTAAATGGTACGCCTGTCGTGAACAGCAAGTCCCAGGCCCCCCCGCATTTAAGTCTAGCTGTCTCGTTTATTTAAATGGAAACGTCCTTTCGGGAACAGCAATTCCCAGGCATCCCACCCATTATATGCTACTGTCCTGCTTAGTTTAAATGGACGCCTTTTTTGGAACACAAGTCCCAGGCATCCCCCCAATATTCTAGCTGTCTCTGTTAGTTTAAATGGTACCCCGGGGCCCTGTGGGGGAACAGAAAGTCCCAGGCATCCCACCGCTTTAATATGTCTACTGCCCTCTGCTTAGTTTAAAGGGTACGTCCTGCTGGGGAACAGCAAGCCCAGCACCCCCACCGCTTTATTCACAGTTCCTTAGTTTAAATGGTACATTTTTTGCTAGATATTTTCGCCCAGCTCTGTCTTCCAAAATTTTAAACCGTTTTTTTTGTATAGCCATCAACCCCAATACTCCCCTTGAAGTTTCTGCTCTGTGCAGAGCTATTTTACTCCACCCATTACGACACCTGAAGCCCAATCCATTTTAACTCACAAGTTGAGTATAAGTTCGAGCGTGGTCTGTGACCGGGGTTTGGGGCCAAATTTCACGTCCCAAAAATTTCAAAGGGGGCAATTAGAAGGGCAATCCTAAAATTTATCCCGAATGACCTGGATTAGCAAAGGGGAGAAGGGACTCTAAATTTTTTTGTAAGTTGCTACACTTCTTTGCATACTCCTTATTTACCATGCTGCTATTACAAATTACCTTGCACCATCTGCCTCCTATCTTACCACCCATTTTCCCCTGAAAAATTTTTACCACATAAGCTCCTCCCTTTTTCCCTCCTATTACTCATCCCACACGCTATTTTCCCTTTTAAAACCACCCCAAAACCTCCAGCCACTATTACTCCACAAACGCCGTCATATTAATCACTGACCCATCTGCTGTCTTTTTTCATTCTCCTCTTCTCGCAGCAGGGAAAATCTCTCCCAACCCCGGGCCCCCTTTCCTTTTTTGCTCACCCCAAACCTCCTCCCAGCCTCCCTAGAAACCCTGCAAACCCTGTTTGGGCCATTCGCTGTACGTCTTTTTCTCCCCCTTTTTAAGTGTGCTCAGGGAACGCCCGATCCGTCTGCAAAAAACTCACTCGTTCATGCCCTTTTTTTCTCTTTCCAACTCCCTCAACCTGCGGCCCTCACAGAAACATGGCTCCAGCCACTGACAACCGCTTCCCTTGCCGCTCTCACCTAGGCGCCCTACACTTCACCCCACCCCAGACCTAGAACAGGCCGGGGGGAGGAGTTGCCAACTTCTCCTCCACACGCACCCCCAGGTCCTTCCTCCTCAACCCCCCTCATTTTCCCCCCCTCCTTTGAGGTCCAAAAACCCTCAGACTCTTTCCCTTTTTTCCATCAAACGCATTTGTCTCAGCCCCCCCGGGCCCTCTCCCCCCGCCAGTTTTTTTGGGTTTCTTTTTGCCGCCTGGCTCCCACATTTTTCCCACTCTCTGAAATCCCACTCTCACATGGGTGATTTCAACACCCCATTGATGCCCCCCAGTCTCCTTCTGCCCACAGTTTCTTTCATTAACCTCCTCCATGGCCTCTCGCAGTTTTACTGACTCCCCAACCCACAATGGGGGGAACTCTCTGGATCTGGTCTTCTGTCATCTTTCCCAATTTCTAACTTCACAAATTTCCCTCCTTATCTCTCTCTGACCACAATCAAATCTCCTTCATTTTCACAAATTTCTCACCTTCTCTGGAAAAAAACCTCCCATCATCCATTCAGAAATATCCCTCCATTAATACTCAGAATCACGACACCATACAGTCCCACTGCCCCAACCCTCCCCCCTCCCGTCAAGACCAGGCTGTCAAAAGTTACAATGAAACCTCAAAACCCACCCTGGACTTTGGCCCACCAAAAACCCCGACGCCCACCAAATTTTCAGAACCCGCATCCTTGGCACAAACCCCCGGGCCTCTTTTTCTCCAGCGATGTTCCAGGTTCGAGGGGCTGGGAGAAAGCAAAGCTCCCTGCAACTTTCTCCACACAAATTCATCTCAGGACTTATCACACTGCCCTTCACTGGCCAAAAAAAAATATTTCACCCCCCCTCACTCCACACACACAAAAAACCCAAAACCCTCTTTGACACCTTCCACTCCCCTAAGGCCTAAAGCTCGGGGCCCCGGTCACTGACCTCTTCTGAAGACCTGGCCCCACTCACTTCAAAGAAAAATTAAAAAAAATCCGGCAAAACATCACACACAATCCCCAAATAATACCCATCCTGCCCCCTCCCCCCCGTCCTTTAATCTACCTCCAGCCCTTCCCCCCACGACAGAGGAAAAATTCCATTTTCCCGTCGCCTCCCACCCCTCTCTACGACCCCCCATTCCCACCCCCCAACCTCGCCAGTCTATTTCTCCACTGTCCTCTCTTACCTACGCTACGAAACCTCTCTCTCTCCAGGGGATCTTTCCACTTCCTTAAAACACCCATCAAAACCCCTTTAAACAAAAAAACCCTCTCTGGACCCTTCCTTGCGATAAACTGACCATCCTAACCTCCCTTCACCTAAACTCCTGGAACGTTTTGGTCTACTCTCGCCTAATCCGCTATCTCTCTGCAACTCCTTTTTTTGACCCGCGCAACAGGTTTCCCCCCCCCTACACTCCACGGAAACTCCCTTTATTAAAGTCTAAAATGCCCTCCTAACAGCAAAATCTCGGGGTAACTACTCATTATTGCTTCTTTTTGGTCTCTCTTCAGCATTTGACACTGTGGATCACCAAATTCCCTCAGCATCTCACACCATTGGCCTACGGAAAACCCCTCTCGCTTGGTTTTTTCCCCCTACCTCCTGACCTCTCCTTTTATGTCTTTATTTTTTTGGTTTTACCCTTTTCCCCCCCCCTTCCTCTTGCTGTTGAGTTTCTCCCGGATCAGTTCTAGGGCCTCTCCTCTTTTTTTTGACACACCCCCTTGGACAAACCATCAGTAGATTTTTGGCTTTTAGTACCCTCTCTACGGGTGACAAACCCCAAATTTTACACCTCCTCCGTGACATCACTCCACCTTTCACAAAACACCAGGGCTGTCTGTCGCGTTCTGACATCATTCCCTTTTCCCATCTGAAACAAACCTCACTAAGACTGAACTTCTTTTCCCCTTTCCCCCATCTACTAACCAACCCCCCCCCCCCCCTGCTATTCGTTTCTGTATGTGGACCACAATTTTTCCAGGCAGCAGGGCCCCTTCTAGGGGTTTTTTTTTGATTCGATCTGACCCTTTCCCCCATATTCCAATCCCTTGCCCCTTTTCCCGTCACCTGCCCCAAAATATTCCAAAATCCAACCATTTCTCACTGGGAAACGACTCAAACTCTCATTACTGCTCTTATTCTTTTTTCGTCTTTACTACTCAACTCCTTTCTTTTCGTTTTCCTCTCTGCAAAACCCCCCCCCTCTCCAATCTGTCCAATCAGCCCAGGCTTTCTTTCCCTCCACCCTATACTAGCCTCTACCCGTTCATCACGCACTGGGTTTCCCATCCATACAGGGTACAGTATAAGCTCACCTCCCCCACCCATAAACTCCCACAGCGCTGCTCCCCCCTAATCCCCCCTTAAATTTGGGGTTAAAAAAAAATTAATGGGGGTTTTTTGGGGTATAAAATAATTTAAAAAAAAAAAAATAAAAGGGGTAAAGATTTTAAGTGAGGAAATTTTTGGGTATTAGAGGGATTAAAAATAAAAAATTTTGGGGGTGAAAATAATTTTGGTTGTGAAAGATTAATTATAAAATTTTTTTGAAGGGTTTTTAAGGAAAAATTTTTCTGATATAATTATTTGGGTGGAGGGAATTTATTTTTATGTAAAACCCCCTATTTTTTGAAAAAGGGCCGGACCTTGTAAACTTGGCACTTTACCGAGTTTCACCCATACACCCAAAGATTTTAACTCTCAAGAGCAGGGGGCCCCACACCTTTGTCTCATTTTTAAGTACTTTTATGGTAAAGACGTATGTTTACCCTTGAATTTGTAAAGTGCTTTCGGAATATATTGGGGCCATAGAAATAAAGATTATTATTATTAAAATTATTATTTAACCACAAAAGGTAAAAATAGGGTCTTGGCGGGATCACGTCCAAGTAAAAAAACAAGTAAAGCACAAATAACAAACCTTAGAGAAAAAAAAACGAATAGCAAAAGCCTGATAGCTAAAGGAAATGAAAACAGGCCAGCAAGAAAAAAAAAATAAATTTTACAATTCTACCTCGCAGAAACAAAACATTTTGTAAATCACCTTTGGGGGGGGGGATGAAGAATCCTTTTTTGAACGTAACATGAAAATCAGAAAGGGGAAAAAAGAAAAAAAAGTAAACCTACAAGAAAAATACACAAGGGGTAGTTTTAGGGGGTACCATGATGTATACCATTATCAAAAATGAAGATGCTCAAAGAATGGGACATTATGTATAAAAAAATGACCGGGGTTTCAAATTCCCAGGGATTAACCCGAACGGTTTGGGGGGCAATAGGAACATAGGGGCCCAAAGACCAGAAACATAACACTTGCCAAAACCCACCTGGGCAAAGTAGCTGTCACGAAAGGGAAAACCCAAAAAAACGCAGCTAAATTAAAGGGAGGCGGTCAGACAACAAAACGCCGCCCCCGATGGATCCCCAAAGAATTGCACTGTGGTTATTAACAGACATTTTGTGGCTCCACCCTCTTTCAATACTGAGACCCACCTCTGTGACTTTGGGGGTATTTTCCCCCCCAGGGCCCAAACATCACAGTTGAATAGGAGTGGACGAACACGGACCGCGGGAGTTGGGGAGGGACATTGGGCAGCAGAGTCACAATCAGGGAAGGCAACCGGGGTAATTTCAAGGGCCGGAAAAGACTGTTTGGTCCGTTTTCGATTTAAAAGTCACCATACCGCCCTGTCCTGATGGACGCGAAGGGGGACCCCCCACCGATACTATTCCCTTGCTTGGAGGACAGCAGAAAGGTTTTAGTGCCGCCTAAATCAAGGGGCCCTTGACAATCAGGGAATACAGCAATTTACACCTTTATGAGGATATGGGGGAAGCCTCGCTTTTTAATTTCCCCCTTTTTTAGCATAGTAAGGGCCTAAGATTACATCCGGGTTTGGGGTGTCTTTGGCTCGGGGGAGGCTCAAAGACTATACTATTTCAAAAAGATTCGGGAGCTTTTCCCGAGCATACTGAACATGTTTCTAAGTGATGAAATCAAAAACCTTGGGGCCCGACAGATTCCAGGACGCCCGGGGGCCGGGGTAGAGGTGCCCCAAAACCCTTCCCGTCCCGCGATGTGGGTGGAGCCTCTGCTGTCGGGGTTAAACGGGTACGCACAGGACGGCACAAAACCCCCTCAGATCAGATTGCTGTAGAAGCCAGAGATGTCTGCAGAGCCAGGAGCGGCTCAAAAAAGTTCCGAATCGGCACTCCCAAAACCGGAGTGTCAGGGGCAGCCTTGGCCCCCATCTTGCCTCTCCTGGAGCCCATTTGAAGGCTGGTGCCAGTCTTTTAAGCTCAGGCCCTAACGGAGCTCTCACGGCACACGTCCTCCAGCCGGCATGCCAGGCCACGCTCCCAATCACCAAATTATTTTATTAGTTGATACTACTTTATGTGTAATAGTTTTTTTTTTTTTTTGTAACATCCGAGGACGTTGTAAGCTTTTTTAGCTGAAGTTCGTTTTTGGTCCCGGTCCTTAAACCGGCGCCATTGCATTTTTTTGCTGCAGGTTTTCAGTCAGCTATGAACCCAATAAATCTGACAGTCAAATGTCAAGTGTCTAGGTGTGAGCTTATAGTTTTTATTGCTATTTTCTGTTTTGCTCAGGGCTGTTACAGGGCCAAAATAAAGATCCATCAGCTCCTACTCTACTTCTGTGTGCCTTCAAATTCATACCAAGGCAAACTGAGGTTTCTTATTTTGGATCTTATATTAATAAACAAACATGGCATTTTGGAATAGACTCCTTATAAACCTTCATTAGTGGCATTCCATCCTAGAAATTGTGTGTGATGAAGCCTGTATGGCAGCAGGAAAGTAAAGCTGCTCCATACTGAATAGCCACATAGGCTTTATGCAAGTGCATATATAACATGGATATAAGTAAAGAAAGTACCAATACTTGTCCTTCAGGCAAGCAGTATTAGGTAACACCAGAGAGGAGGAAGAGAAACTGCCGAACCCCAATGCGCTTTTTGCTTGAGCTTGTTCATGGGTATGAAGTCCATATTAGTGATGAGTGATTGTATCAACTATCGTTATCGATAGTCGATATCGTCAATTATCATGACGATTTCCGATAGTCAATAATAAATTAACGCCGATGACCATTAAAGTCTATGGGAGAGGAACAACACCTTCATTCTTACACCCAAACAGGGCTGGAGAAGCTGGAATTAACATCCACAACAGTAAACTGGATACATGCTACATCTTAGGTTATAAAAGTCACAGAAAAAAAGTCACAGACCATTCACTATCCCTGTCTTGTACCACAGCATGACCCTTAAACCTGCATGACCCACAAATTAAAAAGTGCTAGAAGGCAGTATGATTTGAACCACCATTTTACTTGAACTGGACATTGATTATCCATGTCCTGGGCCACAGCATGAGCCCCGAACCTGCATGACCCCCAGATTAAAAAAGTGCCGGAAAAAGCAGTCTTTTAACCACCATTTTAGTTGAACTGGACATTGGGCTATACCTGTCCTGGACCGCAGTATGACCCTTAAACCTGTCTGACCCAAAGATTAAAAAGTGCCGGAAAAAGGAGTCTTTCAACCACCATTTTAGTTGAACTGGACATTGAATATGCCCGTCCTGGACCGCATCATGACCCCAAAACCTGTCTGACCCACAGTTAAAAAATGCCGGGAAAAAAGGATCTG
>JAODAL010069325.1:0-16404 GCA_025379985.1 Phyllomedusa bahiana | reverse complement strand
GCTAAATATACTTTGCAAGGTTGTGCAGGGACAGCATTGTCAAACGGGGGGACTAGGGGGATGACCAAAAAGTTTGAATAAATTATAATAATAAGTAAACAATACTGTCCCCCTCTAAACCTCCAAATCTAAGTCCCCAATCTCAGTCTCCACATTAAAAAAAAAAAAAACCACACTTTAAAAAAACACCGCAAGACTCGTTCACCGCTCAAAAATGCCCAGTTTTAAACCTTTCCCACACTGCTGTTTGGTGTACGGGGCAAACTCCCTTCGAAGCAAAAGGCCTTAGCAGCCCCACACAGTTGCAATTTAGCCTGCTGATTTTAGGTAACCACACCCCTGACCAGTCACCTGACCAGCACGGACTAAACAAGGCCTCCAGCAACTGTGATGTTTCTAACTATAGACTACTAACTACTCTTAAACACTAAAAATTTAAATTTTTAATCTATACACAAAACAAGTGTAGCTACAGTATAAACTATGTCTGCAAAAGTTTTTTAAAATGTACTGAAATAATAAATAAACACGGTATAAAAAAAACAAAAGAATTTCTGGGGATTCAAGGACTTCTCCCTCTCAATCTAAATCTCCACATTTAAAAGAAAAAACCCCCATTTTTTAAAAAAAAACACTCGCAAGACCGTTCATTTTCGCTAAAAATGTCAGTTTTAAACCTTTTTTCCCACACTGCTTTTTTGGCTGACGGCAAACTCCCCTTCAAAGAAAAAGGCCTTAGCAGCCCCCCACATTGAAATTTTTGCTTGCTGATTAGGTAACCACACCCCTGACCATCCCCGACCAGTCACGGACCAAAAAGGCCTCAGCAACGTGTATTTTCTAACTATAGACATAACCTCTTTAACACTAAATACTAAAAATGTAATCTATACACAAAACAAGTGTAGCACAGTAAAACTATATGTCGCTATAGATTTTAAATGTACTGCAATAAAAAAATAAACACAGGTATAAATTTAAACACAAGTATTTGCTGGAGGATTAACAAGGACTTCTCCCCTCTCAATCTCAAGTCTCCACACTTAAAAGAAAAAACAAACTTTAAAGAAAACACTCGCAAGACTCGTTCCCCTCGCTCAAATGCTCAGTTTTAAACCTTTCCCACACTGCTGTTTGGCTGTACTGCAAACTCTCCTTCAGAAGCAATTTTTTTATTACCATAAGGTATGTACCTCTCACAGTGGTAGCATAGGATGTTTTTAAAAATATCCCATTTATTATTTGTTCTACCATATTTAAACACCTTATCCCAGTCAATACGGTTTAGGGGCCTCCCTAGCAAATAAAATTAGCCTTCCAAAAATTCAGTGTTTTTGTGGCCCTTGACAAAAAACTCTATTGAAGGATAAACGGAAATTTAAATTATATTATGGTCACTATTCCCTAGGTGCCCCTCCCCATGAACCTTTGTAACTCTGTCAGGTCTATTATTTCAACATTAAGTCTAAAAAGGCCCTTTCCTCTAGTCGGTTCTTTGAAACCATTGGCAAAGGTAATTATCATTATTTTTAATTGACAAAAACCTGTTTCCTTTGTGAGAGCTACAGGTTTCAGATTCCCAGTTGATGTCTGGATAGTTAAAGTCGCCCATAATAATAACCTCATTCTGATTAGCCACATGATCTATTTGCCTGAGGAGTACATCTTCCTTTGGTTCTGTATATTTGGGGGCCTATAGCAGACTCCTATTAAAATTTTTATTACTGTTATTAACCCCATGTATATTTACCCAAAAATGATTCCACCTGTTCATTACCTGTACCTATATCTTCCCGCAGTGTTTGGCTTCAGACAGGATTTTACATAGAGACAGACACCCCCCCTTTCCGTCTTTACAATCCTTTCTTAATAGACTTTAACCCTGCAAGTTTAACCCGCCCAGTCGTAGCTCTCGTCCAGCCCATGTCTCAGTTAATCCCCACTATGTCCTATTTTTCTTCAGCTATTAATAATTCTAGTTTATTTATTTTGTTGGTCCAACTCCTGGCATTGGTCGCATGCAATTTAGAGATTTTCCATTTTTTATTCCTTTCTCCCTGATCTTTTTATCTATTCCCACACCCCCCCTCCCTCCACTCCACCCCCTGTTTTATTCCTAATTCCCAGCTCTCTATCTTCACTATCTTGCATGATATATGACGGCTTCGGGGGGACATAATAAATATGTTTAAATACATCAAAGGTCAATATAGAGATCTCTCCAAAGATTTATTTATACCCAGGCTGTATCTAGAACAAGGGGCATCCTCTACGTCTTTGAGGAATGAAAGTTTTCTACATAAACATAGGATGGGATTCTTTACTGAAAGAGCATAGACTGTGGAACTCTCTGCCAGAGGAACTTGCCATGGTGAATTTCAATAAACGGAGTTCAAAAATGGTTTAGATGCCTTTCGGGGAGGTAAAAAATATAACAATTTATAGTGTTCTAGGAATTCGGGGAATAATTGATCCAGGGATTTTTCTGTTTTGCCAGATATGGAGTCGGGGAAGAAAATTTTTCCCTAAAATGAGGAAAATTTGGCTTATACCTCATTGGGTTTTTTTTTCTTCCTCTGGATCAACACCTTAGCATAGCAGGCTGAACTGGATTGACGTCTTGTCTTTTTTCAGCCTTACAAACTATGAAACCTCCACTGGCATCATTAAATGTGGAGAGGAGGAATCAGCACCTAGGGTCGCCACTCCTACGGCACCTAGGTGCGAGTGTTTCCCGCATGCTGGGGACATTGCAGACAACTTCTGCGGAAATGATCCGGGCTGGCACAGTAGAGGCATAAGTTCTCTGCCTGACTGCGAGTCAGCTCTTGCTCCGATAAGTGGGCCCGATCCACCTGCATGGGTTCTGCATCGGAGGCTTGAGGAGGCGGCAAAGGAGAACGCCAGGCAAAGCAGTCAACGGGGGTGTGCAGAGTCTCTTTCTTGGCGGAGCTCCTCCTGCCTATCAGCGAACCTTACATCAATGCGAATGGCCAGGTGGATTAATTCGCTCAGGGAGAATGGGAGGTCTCTTGCTGCCAAAGTGTCTTTTACCCTGCTGGAAACACCCTTTTTGAAAATGGCGCAAAGAGCGGCGTCATTCCAAGCCAGTTCCGAAGCCAGGGTACGGAATTGAACCGCTCAAGAGCACGGTTTCAGCAGAGGATGCATGCACCAGTTTCTCGAAGACGGTGCAAAACTCGTGGAGGAAGGTCTGTCGATCCACAGTCAAAGGGTCATTCCTGTCCCAGAGGTGGGTCTCCCAAGCCAGAGCCTTCCCGGATAGCAGACTCACCACGAAGGCACTTTAGACCTTCTCCGAGGGGAACTGATCCGCCATCAGTTCCACGTGCATAGAGCACTGGGTAATAAAACCCCTACAAAGCTTGGGGTCCCCGTCAAATTTGGAGGGCAGAGGAATCCAAAGCTTAGGTCCCACGGTGCCCAAAGGAACAGTGGGTGTAGACGGAGGCACGGAGACTGTTGCTGTGATGCAAGGAGCTGATGCATCATGGCGGAGAGCTGGCCCAATTGCTGTGCCTGTTGTGGGGATCGTTTGTGATTGTGGGCAACAATAGTCGTGAAGATCCGTGATGCTTGGCAGAAGGCACCTTGGCGGGATCCATGGCTGGATCTATACTTAACGCCAGGATAAGTGGATCCTCTGGATCACCGCAAGCGATAGTGTAAGCCCCCCAGGGAGCAGAATCTAAGTAAGGTCCCCGATTTTCACCAGACCCGCCGCAAAGCGGTATGGGCTTGCTGCGGCGGGAGTCCTACCAGGTCGCTACTTCCGACGTGACTTGCTTTGCCGGTGGCAGCCGGGGGTGTAGCGTGGTACAGAACATTTAGGTTTTAGACGCAGTTGGGGACAGGCGGCAAGGTCAGGGTAGGCGGCAAAATTCGTGGTCAATAAACGTAGCAAGAAGGTAAGGGCAGGCGGCAAGGTTCAGAGTCGAGAAACGTAGGCAAGGGTCAGGAACACGGCAGAGATTAGGTACACAGATAACGCTTTCTCTAGGGCTCGGAGGCAACAAAGATCCAGCAGGGAAGTGACGTGGACACATATATTATATAGGGTCAGCGCCCGGCAATTATCCAATCACCGGTGCGCTGTCCCTTTAAATTCACATGAACGAGCGCGGCTGTAACCAGCCTGTTGCTGGTTACATTTACAAAAGAAGATGCAGAAACACAGGTGCCATTTCCCAAGACTTAATGCAACATAGACATCACTCATGAAAAGGAGGAAGAGGTGAAAAAAAAATGTTTTCTTGACTGAACATGGTGTGAAAACAGAGCCACATTGAAGCAGAGAGCAGATGAAGTGAGATGAGGATGTTGAAGAGCAGCACCCTCTTAGGCTAGGGAGCCAGGTGTCAAAAAGTAAAAGTACCCCACATTTCATGTCGGCCTTCACACAAAAAATGTAAACATAAAATATGCACTTTTAATAACTGCCAAAGTGAAGCCATTGTGTGTATGATTTTTTTTTCTTCTGCGTGTAATGTGCAACATATAGGCATTTAAAGCACAGGATTCGGGAAAATATCTATGATGTCAAACATTCAAAAGCCTTCTGGGGTGACTGGAGAAGGTCCCTCTCTAGTTGTGGGGCTTTTTGGATACTAACTCTTGATATAGGTAACTTCGAAGTCTTAAAAGACTGAATATATATATTGTGGCGGACCGGCTACATGTAGCTGCCTGTTTCTGCCACTAGGTGGAGATATACCAGAGTGGTATATGCGACATGCCACCAAGGATATGTGGCCTTGGTGGAATAGGAGCCAGTCATATGTATTGTCAGCCACACTAAACGGTTGGCAAAGGTGTATGGTTAGTTTGGCTTTTCAGTCGTTCTTGGGGTCGGCTCTTATTGGGAGTAGACAATGTGTCGGGTGGGTGTCTACTCCCCATGTTCCCACGTACCCATTGATCCCGGGTGTTCCAGCACATGTTTTGACATGGCCTTGGGGGCCCTACAAAAGCCTGCTGCTCCAGGTAACCAGGGGGGGTGGTTAATGCTGTTTGGAGAAGCAGTGGAGCTTGTGAGGGGAGGCTCTTAACCCAGGCTTGAGGAACCCGGTTACCAGTGGAGGCTGGTGACGTGAGTGGGGGGCAGTGTTTGGACAGTAGGCCCCTGACTGCAGGTTAGTGAGGGACTCACTAATGTTTAGATAGTGGCTAGACGGGCCGAGGTTTTGTTTTGTTTGTTTACTTGCTGTACTTTATACTGAGCCTGAATAAAACTGGTTGAGGGCCAGTTAAACGGAAGCCCTGTGTCTGAGTGCCAATATTCCGTTTACCAAAGACGGCGATCCGGGAGCGAAATAACCCCCAGGACGGGCCCAAGATGGCGTCTGAACGCATGTGAGATGTTACAATTGGTGGAGGATGCCATGGGCATAATTGGCATGACCTGGGCAAGATTGGCACAGCTGGCATAGGATGTGATGCATGGAAAAAAATGTATAAAGTTGCTGCAGCAACATTTGAAGGGCCGGTGGCCTAATTCTGAAGCGGGTCTTAAAATAGACTATGGTTTTAAAAAAGACTGTGTTGCTGCTACTGGATTTTTGTTTTGTTGTTGTTTGGCCATGGGGGAAAACTCCTTGCCAGCTGATGCAGTCCATGAAGGAGTCTGAGCAGCTGACTGCTACCATGCGGGAGGATAATAAAAGGCTCCAGGCACAGCTGAAGACCCAAGAGAGGCTGTGTCACCAAGGGAGACTGCACAAGCGATGTGAGAGCCCGACGGGGCTGTACAGAGGGCAATGGGGAAAAGATGACCACAGGGGAGATGTGGAGGTCTTCCTCGCTACGTTTGAGCGGGTGGCAGTAAGCGAGAGGCTACCACCAGAGCAGTGGGCAGATGTCCTGGCGCCCAAATCTAACTGGCAGAACCCAAGAGGTGTACTGTGATTTGTCTGTGCAAGACACAAGAGACTACCCCAAACTGAAGATGGAGATTTTGGCATGTCTGGGGTTAATGAGGACTGTTTGTGTGCAGGAGGAGGCAAAGCAAGAAGTGGGGAAGACCGTTGCTACGGGCAACCAACCTGACTGCTTGAGCGGATGTCCTGTGACCAGGAGGAAGTGTCGTCCATCGAAGAAGGAGTCCACGTCTAGGGCGGCCAAGTTGCAGAGGGACTTGTGTCCTGCCATTGCCGGGGGCAACCAACTTCGGCAGCAGGAGCCTGCTACTACCGCCCAGCAGAGGGAGCCATGTTGGAGATGCCACAAAGTGGAGAGTTGTGCTCCTGACTGCCCTCTCAGGAGGAAGCCGGAGAGGTCGCAGCTGAAAGCGCTGGAGTTCCAGGTGGATGAGGCACCACCTATGGCTGATGAGACAGTCAGCAGGAGAAGTCCCAACTGCACCCAGACGCCATTCCCAGTGTGGAGACTCGTCACAGACCTGGTAAGACTGCTCCAGTGGGGATTTTTTACGTTCTGGGGGACGGAGGTCATGTGCAGGACCTATGTGAGGACTTGGCTGGGCTAAATGGAGGCCCGGACAAGCAGCCTGAACAGGAGAAGGGGGCTGATAGCAGAATGACTCTGAACTGTGGACTCAGTGCCTTAAAAGCTGTATTACCTGTGGGGAATGATGATGCTTTTACCTCCTGTTTTATAAATCTGCCTGTGATCCATGATCCGGCCACACAGCCTGAGCAGGGGGATGTTAGCTGTGTGACAGAGTTAGCTGCAGTAATGGCAAAGTGTGAAGTAGCTGCTAAAGCAGGAGAAGGGTGTAGCTCAGGAGCGGCCGTGTGTGAAGGAAATGCAATGTGTGAACAGGCTGCTGCATGCAGAGCAGCAGAGGGGATTAGCGCTAGCGTGCCCCTAAAGGTCATAGGGGAGAGCAGCCCAAGTAGCACAGGTGAGGTGTGTCCTGTGAGGGATAGCCAGCAGTTATTTTCTGATCCTGTTGGTCCCAGAGAGATGTTTGCCTATTCTAATGGAAACTCTGCAAGTGTGTGGCCTGAAAGAGAAACGGCCTCCCATGAAGGTGATTGCTCTGCTGCTGTGTATGAGGGCTCTACTACCATGCATGAGGAGGAGACTATGAGTGATGAAAATACGTTTGTGGAAAAAATGGGTGCCAAGGCAGATTATGTGTGCAGCCCCAATCAATGTATTACAGAGAAGTTTTATCTGTGATGAAAAACCAGATTGTGATCTGCAGGGAATGAAGAGAACAGGCATGCTGGGATCTGTAGTGCAGTTGAGTTCACTGGCTCCAATGGTGGCTGTATTTTCCAGTAGCTTTTACTGCAGTGGTCCCAAAGACTACAGGTACTGTAGGGAAAGGAAAATATGAGCTGTTAGACCCAGAAAAAAAGAATGTTTGCTCAGGCGCTAGTGAGGGGCAGATGAGGGTATTTGACCCCCTCAGATGGTAAGGAAGTGCCTGTTTTGAGACGGTTGATAATTTTTCCCTAAAAGTTATGGGGACAATGTTACCAGTATCACAGAGGTGGTAGGGGCCTGGTTTATGGCGACCTGCAGGTGGGCGCTATTAGCAGCCAGATGTCTGCTGTCTCTACTGTTAAAAATGTGTCCCGCTATTGACTCCCAGTGCACAATGTGAAATGGATGATGTGCAAGATAACATAGTGACCCTGATAGAGGTTGTTTGTTCTCCCTTTTGAGACGGTTACAGAGGCTATGGAGGAAAGGTAAAACCATATTTTAGTGCAGTTTTAAGTCTGTTTCACAGGGGCAATGAAAGGGTGTGCACAGGGGAATGTGTCACTGGACATTAATGAAGGGGCCATTGCAGCAAAGTCTTTAACAGCGTTCTTGGAGAGGCGCTTTGGGCTGAATGGGAAAAACCTGACATCAGTGGGTGAGGTTTGCCGTGGGAACCCTGCAATTAGCATGCATGTTATGGGGGCCACGGGGGGTACCTAGGGTAAACGGAAGTTATCAAATTTAGGTAAACCAGATTTTCCTCTGGGAGAAATCAGGTGACAGCTAGTAGCCAAGAGATGGAGCTTCAAGGGGCAGGAGATGTCAGTGAGAACCATAGACCTTTGGGGGGAAGAGAAGTTGTGGTCTCATGGTAATCCTGCAGTCAAAGGTAGCAGGGTTTGGGGGTTAGGTGCGCCCCTAGGAGCAATGGTGGATAGTGACCCCGAGAGGGTTAATGTCCCTTACTTGCCTCTGAAGTTAGTGGGGTTGCTGGATCCAACCAAGGGTCTCCTGCTTATTTGAACCCAAAATAGGGGAAAAAAACTGCCCAGTGGGCACAATACCAAGCTAGTTATGTGTGGGAAAAGGCTACTAGGTCTGATAGCGCTGATAGTGAGGTTTTCAGGAGTAAAACCCCGTGAATGTCGGCATGCGGGCGAAGGTGGTGACATTGTTGCAGAGTGTTCATGTGTTACGCCACTGGTTGTAAGTGGGTATGACCCGTCAGTTGCCCCGTGGGGGAGGAGTGCATGGTATGAGCCCACAACTGAGTTGTGTGGGGACCATTTTGTCTCTGCCCCTGAGGTTGTAGGGAAGACGTTGCCCCAAAATAGGAGCTTTGACCCCGGAGGGAGCCTGAGCAAGGTGAGAAAGCCCTACGGGCTTTATCAGAGGGGAGGGGTATGTGGCGGACCGGCTACATGTAGCTGCCTGTTTCTGCCACTAGGTGGAGATATACCAGAGTGGTATATGCGACATGCCACCAAGGATATGTGGCCTTGGTGGAATAGGAGCCGGTCATATGTATTGTCAGCCACACTAAACGGTTGGCAAAGGTGTATGGTTAGTTTGGCTTTTCAGCCGTTCTTGGGGTCGGCTCTTATTGGGAGTAGACAATGTGTCGGGTGGGTGTCTACTCCCCATGTTCCCACGTACCCATGTTCCCGTGTTCCAGCACATGTTTTGACATGGCCTTGGAGGCCTACAAAAGCCTGCTGCTCCAGGTAATCAGGGGGGTGTGGTTAACTGCTGTTTGGAGAAGCAGTGGAGCTTGTGAGAGGAGGCTCTTAACCCCCAGGCTTGAGGAAGCCGGTACCAGTGGAGGCTGGTGACGTGAGTGTGGGCAGTGCTGGACGGTAGGTCCTGACTGCAGGTTAGTGAGGGACTCACTAATGTTTAGATAGTGGCTAGACGGCCGAGGTTTTGTTTTGTTTGTTTACTTGCTGTACGTTATACTGAGCCTGAATAAAACTGGTTGAGGCCAGTTAAACGGAAGCCCCTGTGTCTGAGTGCCAATATTCCGTTTACCAAAGACGGCGATCCAGGAGCGAAATACCCCCAGGACGGCCCAAGATGGCGTCTGAGCGCATGTGAGATGTTACAATATATATATATATATATATATATATATATATATATATATATATATATATATATATAACATATACATTTCTGTTGTTAGTGTTAAAATGCCGTCCAAAATCCGACGGCATTTTAACCTCACCGTACCACAGTTTTTTGGTGTGGGTTTGCTGGTTTTCGGATTTCCCGCCACCCCAGTACATTGACTGCACGGGAATCCGGCGGAGGATCGAGCATGCTCCAGATGCCTTTTCCCTGTACCGCAATATATACCGTGCATGGACTACGGACTGAGCAGTATTGGTGAGTGGATCTTTTTCTTTTTTTGTTGACAATACTGTTGGTTGTTGGTCCAGCTCCTGATTAGTCTGCTTTCTTTTGTGATACAATTGACTTTTCATTTTTT
This sequence comes from Phyllomedusa bahiana, assembly GCA_025379985.1. NCBI lineage: Eukaryota > Metazoa > Chordata > Amphibia > Anura > Hylidae > Phyllomedusa > Phyllomedusa bahiana. Next base: position 6,719 of record JAODAL010069325.1, on the reverse strand, counting down.
ACTATATATATATATATATATGTGTCACGGGCAACGGTAGTGGACCTTTTTATAATACTGATAATGTAGAAGATAAGCCAATAGAATTTACACTCAGAAAAAGGATTTACGAGGGTTACATTTTTTTGAACAGCTGTCCTCTGTGGTTCTGAGTGATTTAGAAACAAAGAATAGGGGCATTGCTTCTATTGATATGAATGACATTGTTTTACAATGGGCAACAAATTCTGATTTTTACCCTATACACTCCAGAGACTCTGTCACGCATGATTTCCAAGGTTTGTTGGAATCTTAACTTAAGGATTTACATTTTAAAACTCATCCTCATATTGGTAATTTGACCTCTGTAGAAAAAGAGCTCTAAAGGACTTGCAACAAAACTCTCATATTTAGGGCCTCTGATAAATGGGAATCAGTAGTGATTTTGGATAGTGGTTTGTATTGTCAGGAGGTTGATAAAATGTTATCATATAAACAAGTTTATAAAACTTTGGATAGTGATCCTACTAATATGTTTGGTAAATAAGTAGAAAAACTGATTAAGTAGGATTTCACTTTGGGGATATTTGATTTCAAGCAAAGAGATAATATAGTTCCCAAAAATACCAATTTTTTATGCTCTCACAAAATGGACATTTTTCCTCCTCCCCATAGGCCTATAATTTTGGGCATTGGCTCAATTTTTTAACATATTTGTACATGGCTTGAATGGCACTTACAGCCCCTTGTTTTCCATTCTCCGAGTGACATACAGGATTCTAGAGAGGTACTTAAGGCTATAGATACTATCATCTGGCAGTTCTTTACTTGGGTATCTTGCAATATAATTTTTCTGTATACAGCTATTCCACATGATCAGGTATTGATAGCTTTAACACATCAATTCAATAAATTTACCAAATATAGCCTGCCACTCAAAAAAATATTATAACAGTTACAGATTTAATTTTATATCACAATTATTTTGTCTTTAATGACAGGATTTTCTACAGGCTCAGAGGTGCCCTAAGGGATCATGTTTCTCCCCCCTTTTGTGAACATTTATGTTGCCTAGTGGGATGCGATGTATATATGTTCTGTTCATAATCCTTTTGTGTCTGACATCTTCTGGTATGGCAGATACATTGATGATCCCCTACTTATTTGGCAGGGTTCTGTGCCATGTAAAAATTTGTCAGATATAGTACTCTTAATTTGTCATTTACATTTGAGTTGCAACATACTCAAATTCCCTTTCTCTATTTACTCTTAATGGATGAAATGCAAATAGTTAGAAAAGAGATGGCTACATATAGGAAACCCTTATCAGGTATATCTATTCTTCATGCTGCCAGTTGTCACCCCCGACATGTAGTATGCAATCTCCCAGAGTTTATTAGGGCTACAACGAACTGTAGCCATGGGGTAAATTATACACAGGAGAGGAAACAGACAATTAGGAGACAGCAACATAGAGAATATAATATGGGAACGTTACAGCGAGCTGTTAATCAAGTTGAGAACAAAATTAGAGATGAACTGCTATATGGCATTAAGCCTTCTAGATGTAAGTCTGCTAAACATTCTGTTTACACAACATAGTGCCCAATATCCCTATATAGTGGATATAATATGGAAATATCTACCTTTTTTTCTCAGTAGACCCTATTATGGGCAATGTTTTACACCAGGGTTGCAAATGAATATCCAGAAGACCTAGAACAATAGGTAACATGGTCTCTCAAAGCATGTACTGTGTGTGAATTGTGTGAACCAGTGCAGTTTTTGTTCTTGTATAATTAATACCAGTTCAGTTTTCAAGAGACCTTTAGGACAACAGGGACTGAGTAATTTTTGGCAAAAGACAATGCTACGTGGTCTTTCACATCTGTGTAGGTCTTCTAATTGTTTAATTATGTGCAGAAAGCAAATTCAGAAAACTGGAGGCTTTACTATAGCGTATGAGCATTTTGACAAGTCACAATGCTATGTGGTCTTTCATATCTTTGTGGATCTTTTAAAATGTTAATTGTGTACAAAGAGCAAATTCAGCTGATTAGAGAATCTATAATGACCTGAGTAATTTTTGACAAGAGACACTCCTGTGTAGGCTTTTACACCTTTGAGGTCAGAAGTTAATTCTGGCTTTCTTCCTGGTTTTATATATGTGTAATGTTTCATGTTCTTGTGTGATGTATCATGTTCTGCAGGGCACCGAAGGACAATTGGCCAGGGTGTTGGAGAATGGTCCCAGTACCGAGACATGTATAGATGGGCTAGTGAAATGACCTGCAAGTCAATTTCACATGCCAAATCATAAAGGGGGAAGGTGTAAGGAAAATGAGCCTCTAGGGTCAAATTTTTAATTCTACTTTGTCTAATTGTTTTGCATATAAATATTGTATGTGATGTATAATGACTTTTTATGAAACTTCTGCAGTCATTGATATCCGTGGGGGCTATGTAAGGGATGCCCTAATCTTGCCCTGACTAGGCAGAGCACCTGCCCTGAGAAGGGTGACCCCGCACTTGAGCCTTTTATTAAAATATACCCTAGTAAACGGGTGGCAAACAGACAAATGATAAACAGAAGGAAAACAGGAAACAGATGCAAACAGACAATAAATAGAGACTAGTAAGGCAGTCCGAGGTCAAACCAGGAGTATGCGCAGTGCCAAAGGACAAGGCGGGAGAGTAAGCAGAAAGACAAACCAAAATCCAGAGAACCAGCGAAACAACTCTTCAGAGCAAAAATAGACAGCTAGGACACAAGAAGCAATTACCAGCAGAGTTAGGCAGACAGGAAGAAGTATAAAACCCTCGCCCCAGCCAGGGATTGGCTCAAGTGCTTAACCCATTAAGCACCCAACCACACCCTGGCTGAAGCTGCAACAAAATCCTTAAAGAGTCAGTAGCGAAGTCCTGACAGTACCCTCACCTTTTACAAAGGGCCACTGGACCCTTAGGTCCTGGACTGGGCTTCAGAGGAAATTTTTTTGTGAAATTCCTTCACAAAAAGATTAGCATGGATCGAGGAGGCAAGCTCCCATGTGTGCTCCTCTGGTCCATACCCTCTCCAATTCACAAGATATTGAAGAGCATTTCTGATCATTTTTTTCGGAAATTCACTATATGTTCAACTTCGAACTCTAGACCCACCTCTACTTTGATAGGAGGGGGAGGTTCCTTATGAGGACTGAAAGGAGGTACGTACTTTTTGAGCAGCGATTTGTGGAAGATATTATGGATCCGGAAAGTCAGTGGGAGATGAAGACAAAAAGTGACTGGATTGATAACCCGTAGAATTGAGTAAGGACTGTAACGGCTGAGCAGGTAGTGGATCTGCTGAACCATCGCGAGCGATGGTATAAGCCAAAGCCAGGGAGCGGAGTCTAAGTAGAACCCGGTTTTCACCAGAGCCCGCCGCAAAGTGGGATGAACTTGCTGCAGCAGAAAACTACCAGGTCGCTTCCACTGACGAGACTTGCTTGCGGTGGCAACCAAGGGTGGGCATGGTACAGAATCGTAAGGCATAGACGTAGTCAGGGACAGGCGGTAAGGTCAGGGCAGGCGGCAAAGGTTCGTGGTCAAGAGACGCAGCAAGAGGTTCGGAACACAGTAGACAATAGGACGCACTTCGGAACGCTGTCTCTAAAGGCAAGGGGCACAATAGATCCGGCGTGGAAGTGCCGGGGCATAACCTTAGATAGGACCAGCGGCCGGCAATAAACCAATTACCGGTGCGCTGGCCCCTTAAATCTCAATGAACTGCCGCGTGCGCGCACTAAGGGGCGCTCGCGCGCATGGGGACAGGAGCATGGTTGGGTAAGTCCTGGCTCCCAGGGAAGCGGACATGCGGACTGCGGCGCCACTCGTTCCCGGAGCGGGGGGGTGGGGACACGGACGGGAGACGGGTGTGCCCGCAGCCCAACCCAAGGCTGTGGGACCACCCATGACAGTACCCACTCACACTTAGGCCTCCCCCTCTTTCTTGAAAAAACAAATTTCTTCAGAAGGTCACGATCCAAGATGTTATCCTCCGGCTCCCAAGATCTCTCCTCTGGCCCAAATCCTTCCCAATCAATTAGGAAATATCACCTCCCTCTGGTAGACTTCATAGCCAGAATCTCATTCACCGTGACCACGTTGGAGGCCTCTGCTTCAGGGGTGGAGGAGGCGACTTTCCGTGTGAAGCGATTGAGCACCACAGGCTTTGGCAGGTAGACATGGAAAGAATTTGGGATATGCATGGTAGGAGGGAACCGGAGTTTATAGGCCACCAGAGTTTATAGGCCACCGGATTGTACCTCAAATAGCCCTAGGAACCGTGGACCTAGTTTATAGCTTGGTTTCCTGAGCCAGACGTACTTGGCCGACAGCCACACCTTATCTCCTGGAGTAAAAGTTGGGTCCGGTCTCCTCTTCTTGTCCACCTGGGACTTCATGCGGACGGTAGCTTATTGAAGAGATTGGTGAGTCTGCTCCCAAATGGCAGTCATGTCCCGGACCAGGGTGTCCACCGCAGGAACATCGAAGACAGAAGGCAGAGGGAGGGGTGGTCGGGCATGCAGTCCATAGACAATGTAGAAGGGTGAAGAGCCCGTAGATTCGGAATCCAGGGAGTTATATGAGAACTCAGCCCAGGGCAACAGACCGGACCAGTTGTCTTGATGGGCCGAGACGATGTGGCGGAGATACGTGCCAAGGATTTGATTGGTCCTCTCCACCTGACCATTGGATTGCGGGTGGTAACCCAAGAAAAAGTCCAATTTTACTTGTAACTGGGAGCAGAGGGCTCGCCAGAACCTGGAAACGAACTGGACCCCGCGGTCTGAGATGATGTGACGTGAAAGGCCGTGTAGCCTGAAGATGTGCTCGAAGAAGAGAGCGGCGAGCTGAGGAGTGGAGGGCAGACCTGGCAATGGAACAAAGTGTGCCATCTTGGAAAAACGGTCTGCGACCACCCACATAACAGTATTACCGGAGGATGAAGGAAGGTTGGTGATAAAATCCATAGACATCTGGGACCATGGAGACTCCGATGTGGGCAAGGGGTGCAGAAGACCAGATGGACTGCGACGGGGCGTCTTATCCCGGGCACAGGTGGTACAGGCTTCCACAAACTCCCTTGTGTCCCTTGCAAGCGTCGGCCATCAGTAGAAGCGGGAGATCAGCAGATAAGTTTTTCGAGTGCCAGGGTGCCCGGCCACCAGGGAACAATGTCCCCATTTTAGAATCCTCCTCCGGAGAGCCGGACGCACGTAAGTATTCCCCTAAGGAATCAGTTGGGGGTCGACCGGAGCAATATGAACCAAACGTTCTGGGGGTATAACATGCTGAGGGCCCGGGTCTTCTCCTATGGTATCAGAGGCACTGGAGAGGGCGTCAGACTTGATGTTTTTTTCTGCCGCCACATAGAAGGTCTTGGAAAGGAATCCGCACGTGAGAGTTCTGCCATTGGCCCCTTTTTGCATGAAGCATGCCCAGCCCCCACAGTGGAGGCATAACCTCCAAAGCGAAGTTTTCTTTGGTCTGGGCGAGACATCAATTGGATGACGAGCCCCTTCCAAGAGGTGGTGCCATTCCTACAGGGCTAGCTTAATGGCTAATAACTCCTGGTCCCCGATGGCGTAATTCCTCTCCGCCACATAGAAGGTCTTGGAAAGGAATCCGCACGTGAGAGTTCTGCCATTGGCCCCTTTTTGCATGAGCACTGCCCCAGCCCCCACAGTGGAGGCATACACCTCCAAAGCGAAAGTTTTCTCTGGGTCTGGGCGAGACAGGATGGGTGCAGAGGCAAAAGCTGACGTGAGCTCCAAAAATGCCTTTTTGGCCGCTTGTGACCAGAGTTTCGGGTTGGCGTTCTTCTTAGTGAGGGCCACGAATGGTGCCACCAATGTAGAAAAATAGGGAATAAATTGCCGATAGTAATTAGCGAATCCCAAGAAGCACTGTATGGCATGAAGTCCAGTAGGTCAAGGCCACTGCAGAACGGCCGATAACGTCACTGGATCCATCTGAAGACCCTTATCCGAGATGATATAACCCAGGAATGGAAGGCTCGTCTGGTAAAAAAGGCATTTCTCCAACTTGGCGTAAAGCCGGTTGCTGCAGAGACGACTCAGTACCTGGCGTACCTGCAACCGATGGGTTTGAGGATCAGGAGAAAAAATCAAGATGTCGTCCAAGTAGACAATGACATAGGAGTAAAGAAGGTCTCTTAAGATGTCATTGACGAATTCCTGAAAGACGGCTGGGCGTTACATAGCCCAAAAGGCATCACCAAGTATTCAAAGTGCCCATCACGCGTGTTAAACGCCGTCTTCCACTCGTCCCCCTCCCAAATTCTTTAAACATGTTTTTATTCAAGAGTAATGCATGAGCTGGTTTACAGGTAAAAATAAAAGTAAGTATGGTACAAGGCAGAATCAATACAGTTAAAAAACAGCAAAGCTTGCAACCGCAAGCAGAAGAACCAAACAAGAGAATCATATAAAATCAGCGGTACAGAAATCAACATATTATTATGCAATGTAGCAGTCAATCAAACAAACATCAAGAGCAGAAGGGAAGAATAAGTTTAAAGAAAGCCATTAGAGCAGAATTTGGACGAGAGCCAGGGTTCCCACAACGACCTTCTTTTTGGACAGACATGCGGGGGGTCTATGAGTTTTAGCTCACAATGATAGTTAAAGTTAACTCTACTGATTATTTCAGTGATTGATGGGGTTCGGGGAGGA
>JAODAL010069324.1:0-16405 GCA_025379985.1 Phyllomedusa bahiana | reverse complement strand
AAATTGGAGGGTGAAGCCTTGGTTTCTTGGAAAACGGGGTCAGCGGGATCAGGCTGGTTTGGCCTAAAAAGGCAAAAATTCTAAGCCCGCGGGTGGCGATTCCGGCGAAAAACGAAAATGTCTTTTGCCGGCTAAAATGGCGCCGTGGAGTTAACCCCGACCTTGCTGGAAGTGAAGCTGAGCAAGAAAATTGGAGGGTTAAGCCTTGGTTTCTTGGGACAGGGTCAGCGGGTTCAGGTGGTTGGCTAAAAATGGCAGACTAAAATTCTAAGCCCGCGGGTGGCGATTCGGCGAAAAACCTCGAAATGTTTTTTGCCGGCTATAAAAATGGCGCCGTGGAGTTAAACCCCGACCTTGCTGGGAAGTGAGGCTGAGCTAAAAAAATTGAGGGTTAAGCACTTGGTTTTCTTGGGAAACGGGGTCAGGGGATCAGGTGGTTTGTCCTAAAAATGGCAAAAATTCTAGCCGCGGGTGGCGTTACGGAAGAAAAACGAAAATGATTTTTGCCGGCAAAAATGGCGCCGTGAGAGTTAACCGCGACCTTGCGGGAAGTGAGGCTGTGCAAAAAAATTGGAGGTTTAAGCCTTGGTTTCTTGGAAACGGGATCAAGGGGATCAGGGCTGTTTGGCCTAAAATGGCAAAATATTCTAAAGCCCGCGGGTGGCGATTCGCGCGAAAAAACAAAATGTTTTTTGCCTGTTAAAATGGCGCCGTGGAGTTAACCCCGACCTTGCTGGAAGTGAGGCCTGAGGCATAAAAAATTGGAGGGTTAAGCCTTGGTTTCTTTGGGAAACGGCGTCAGGGGAACTGGCTGGTTTGGCCTAAAAATGGCAAAAATTATAAGCCGGCGGGTGGCGGATTCAGCGAAAAACAAAAAGTTTTTCTTGCGGCTAAAATGCGCGTGGAGTTAACCCCGACCTTGATGAGTGAGGCTGAGCAAAAATATTGGAGGGTTAAGCCTTCGGTATCTTTGGGAAACGGGGTCAGCGGGATCCGGTGGTTTGGCCTAAAAATGGCAAAAATTCTAAGCCCGCGGTGGCGATTCCGGCGAAAAACGAAATGTTTTTTGCCGGCTAAATAGGCCGTGGAGTTAACCCCGACCTTGCTGGAAGTGAGGCTGGGCAAAAAAAAAATTGGAGGGTTAAGCCTTGGTTTCTTGGGAAACGGGGGTCAGGGGATCAGGTGGTTTGGCCTAAAATGGCAAAATTCTAAGCCGCGGGTGGCGATTCCGGCGAAAAACGAAAATGTTTTTTGCCGGGCTAAAATGGCGCGTGGAGTTTAACCGACCTTGCTGGAAGTGAGGCTGAGCAAAAAATTGGAGGGTTATGCGTTGGTTTCTTGGGAAAGGGTCAGCGGATTAGGCTGGTTTGGCCCTAAAAGAATGGCAAATAATTCTAACCGCGGGTGGCGATTCCGGCGAAAAACGAAATGTTTTTTGCCGGCTTAAAATGCGCCGTGAGTTAACCGCGACTTGCTTGGAAGAAATGAGGCGGTGCAAAAAAATTGGGGTTAAGCCTTGGTTTCTTGGGAAACGGCGTCAGCGGGAACAGGCTGGTTTGGCTAAAAAATGCAAAATTCTAAGCCCGTGGGTGGCCTTCAGCGAAAAACAAATGTTTTTTGCCGGCTCTATTTAAAAAATGGCGCCGGGAGTTAACCCGACCTTGCTGGAGGTTGAGGTCATGAGCAAAAAAATTGGAGGGTTAAGCCTTGGTTATCTGTGGGAAACGGGGTCAGCGGGATCAGGCTGGTTTGGCTAAAAATGGCAAAATTCTAAGGCCCGAGGGTGGAGATTTCGGGCGAAAAAAACGAAATGTTTTTGCGGCTAAAATGGCGCCGGGAGTTACCCGACCTTGCAGGAAGTGAGGCTGAGCAAAAAAAATTGGAGGGGTTAAGCCTTGGTTTCTTGGGAAACGGCGTCAGTTGAGGGTGTGGGAAGGATGGTTTGGCCTAAAAATGGCCAAATTCTAAGCCCGCGGGTGGCGATTCCGGCGAAAAATCAAAATGTTTTTTTCGGTAAAATGGCGCGTTGAGTTAACCCCGACCTGCTGGAAGCGATTGCTGACGCAAAAAAATTGGAGGGTTAAGCCTTGGTTCTTGGGGAAACGGGGTCAGCGGGGATCAGGCTGGTTTGGCTAAAAATGGCCTAAAATTCCTAAGCCCGCGGGTGGCGATTCCGGAGAAAAACCAAAAATTTTTTTGCCGGGGCTAAAATGGCGCCATGGAGGTTAACCGACCTTGCTGGGGTGAGGTGAGCAAAAATTTGGAGGTTTAATCCTTGGTTTCTTGGTAAATGGGGTCAGCGGGATCAGGCTGGTTTGGCCTAAAAATGGCAAAAATTCTAAGCCCGCGGGTGGCGATTCCGGCGAAAAACGAAATGTTTTTTGCCGGCTTAAATGGCGCTGTGGAGTTAACCCCCGGACCTTGCTGGAAGTGAGGTGAGCAAAAAAAATTGGAGGGTTAAGCCTTGGTTTCTTGGGAAACGGGGTCTGCGGGATAAGGGTGGTTTGGCCTTATATTGGCAAAAATTCTAAGCCCGCGGGTGGCGATTCCGGCGAAAAACTGAATGTTTTTTGCCGGCCTAAAATGGGCGCCGTGGAGTTAAACCCCGACCTTGCTGGAAGTAGGCATGAGCAAAAAAAATTGGAGGGTTAAGCCTTGGTTTCTGGGAAACGGGGTCAGCGGGATAGGCTGGCTTTGGACTAAAAAACGGCAAAAATTCTAAGCCGCGGGTGGCGATTTACGGCGAAAACGAAATGTTTTTTGCGGCTAAAATGGCGCCGTGGAGTTAACCCCGACCTTGCTGGAAGTGAGGCTGAGCAAAAATATTGGAGGGTTAAGCCTTGGTTTCTTGGAAAACGGGGTCAGTGGGATCAGGCTGGGTTCGCCTAAAAATGGGTCAAAAATTTAGCCCTGCGGTGGCCGATTCCGGCGAAAAACGAAATGTTTTTTTGAGGCTAAAATGGCGCCCGTGGAGTTAACCCGACCTTGCTGGAAGTGAGGTGAGCAAAAAATTGGAGGGTTAAGCCTTGGTTTCTTGCGGAAAACGCGTTCAGAGGGAACAGGCTGGTTTGGCCTAAAAATGGCAAAAATTCTAAGCCCGTGGGTGGCGATTCCGGCGAAAAACAAAATGTTTTTTGCCGGCTAAAATGGCGCCGTGGAGTTAAACCCGACCGTGCTGGAGGTTGAGGCTGTGCAAAAATTTTGGAGGGTTTAAGCCTTGGTTTTTGGGAAACGGGGCCAGCGGGATCAGGCTGGCGTCGCCTAAACATGCGCAAAATTCTAAGCCCGCGGGTGGCGATTCCGGCGAAAATGCAAATGTTTTTGCCGGCCTAAAATGGCGCCGTGGTGTTTAACCCGACCTTGGTGGGAGTGAGAGCTGAGCAAAAAATTGGAGGGTTTAAGCCTTAGTTTTGGGAAACGGGGTCAGCGGGATCAGGTGGTTTGGCTAAAAATGGCAAAAATTCTAAGCCCCGCGGGTGGCGATTCCGGCGAAAAACGAATGTTTTTGCCAGGCTTTAAAATGGCGCCGTGGAGTTAACCGACTTACGGAAGTTAGGCTTGAGCAAAAAAATTGGAGGGTTTTGGCTGGTATCTTGGGAAAAGGGGTCAGCCGGGTTCAGGTGGTTTGGCCTAAAAATGGCAAAATTCTAAAGCCCGAGGGTGGCGATTCCGGCGACAAAACAAAATGTTTATTGCCGGCTTTAAATTGGCGCCGTGGAGTTACCCCGACCTTGCTGGAGTGAGGTGAGCAAAAAAAAGTGGAGGGTTACGCCTTGGTTTTTGGGTAAAGGGTTGTCAGCGTGTCAGGCTGGTTTTGGCCTAAAAAATGGCAAACATTCTAAAGCCGCGGGTGGCGATTCGGACGTAAAACGAATGTTTTTTGCCGCTAAAAACTGGCGCCGTGGAGTTAACCCGACCTTGCTGGGAAAAAAAGTGAGGATGAGCAAAAAAATTGGAAGGTTAAGCCTTGGGTCTTGGGAAACGGGGTCAGCGGGATCAGGCTGGTTTGGCCTAAAAATGGCAAAAATCTAAAAGGGTGCGCGGGGTGGCGATTCCGGCGAAACAACGAATGTTTTTTGCCGGCTAAAATAGCGCGTGGAGTTAACCGACCTTGCTGGAAGTGAGGTGAGCAAAAAATTTTGGAGGTTAAGCCTTGGTTCTTTGGAACGGGGTCAGCGGGTATCAGGTGGTTTGGCTAAAAATGGCAAAAATTCTAGCCGCGGGTTGGCGATTCCGGCAAAAAAAAAAGTTTTTTGCCGGCTAATATGGAGCCTGTGGAGTTAACCCGACCTTGCTGGATGTTTGGCTGAGCAAAAAATAATAAAAAATGGGAGGGTATAAGCCTTGGTGTCTGGGGAAACGGGGTCAGCGGGAGCAGGCTGGTTGGGAAAAAATGGCAAAAATTCTAAGCCGCGGTGTGGCGATTCGGCGAAAAACGAAATGTTTTTTGCCGGCTAAAATGGCGCCGTGGAGTTAACCCCGACCTTGCTGGAGGTGAGGCTGAGCAAAAAAATTGGAGGGTTAAGCTTGGTTTCTAGGGAAACGGGGTCAGCGGGATCAGGCTGGTTTGGCCTAAAAAATGGCAAAAATTCTAAGCCGCGGGGGTGGCGATTCGGCGAAAAAGAAATGTTTTTTGCCGGCTAATATGCGCGTGGAGTTAACCCAGACTTGCTGGGAGTGAGGGCTGAGCAAAAAATTGGGCATGGGTTAAGCCTTGGTTTCTTGGGAAACGGGGTCAGCGGATCAGGTGGTTTGGCCTAAAATGGCAAAAATTAAACGCCCGCGGGTGGCGATTCCGGCGAAAAAAAGAAATGTTTTTTGCCAGGTAAAATGGAGCCGTGGAGTTAACCCCGACCTTGTGGAAGTGAGGGCTGAGCAAAAAAAAATTGGGAGGGTTAAGCCTTGGTTTCTTGGGGAAACGGCGTCAGCGGGAAAGGCTTGGTTTGCGGCCTAAAATGGCAAAAATTCTAAGCCCATGGGTGCGATTCCGGCGAAAAAACAAATGTTTTTTTGCCGGCCTAAAAATGGCGCCGTGGAGTTAACCCGACCTTGATGGAAGCGATTGCTGAGCAAAAAAATTGGAGGGTTAAGCTTGGTTTCTTGTGGAAACGGGGTCAGCGGAGAATCGGTGTTTGGCCCAAAAAAGGCAAAAATTCTCAAGCCCGGGTGGCGATTCCGGAGAAACGGAAATTGTTTTTTTCCGGCTAAAAATGGCCATGGGATTAACCCCAACCTTGCTGGAAGTGAGGAAGAGCAATAAAATGGAGGTTAAGCCTGGTTTTGGGAAACGGGGTCAGCGGGTTCAGGCTGGTTTGGCCTAAAAATGGCAAAATACTAAGCCCCTCGGGTGGCGTTCCGGCGAAAAACGAAATGTTTTTTGCGGCTTATAATGGCCGCCGTGGAATTTAACCCCGACCTTGCTGGAAGTGAGGCTTGAGCAAAAAATTGGAGGGATAGCCTGGTTTCTCGGGAAACGGGGGGTCAGCAGGGATCAGGCTGGTTTGGCCTAAAAATGGCAAAAATTCTAAGCACGCGGGTGGCGATTCCGGCGAAAAACTTAAAGTTTTTTGCCGGCTAAAAATGGGCGCCGTGGAGTTAACCCCGCTTGCTGGAAGTTAGGCTGAGCGAAAAAAATTGGAGGGTTAGCCTTGGTTTCTTGGGAAAACGGGGTCAGCGGGATCAGGTGGTTGGCCTAAAATGGCAAAAATTCTAAGCGCGGGTAGGCGATTCGGCGAAAAACGAAATGTTTTTTGCCGGCTATAAAATGGAGCCGTGGTTTTAACCCCGACTTGCTGGAGGTGAGGCTGAGCAAAAAAAATTGGAGGGTTAAGCTTGGTTTTTCTTGGGAAACGGGTTCAGCGGGATCATGCCTGGTTAGGCTAAAAATGCAAATTCTAAGGCCACGGGTGGCGATTCTGCCGTCAACACCGAAATGTTTTTTGCGGGCTTTAATGGCGCCGTGGATTTAACCGAACCTTGCTGGAAGTGAGGTGCGCCAAAAAAATTGGAGGGTTAAGCCTTGGTTTTTGGGGCAGACGGGGTAAGCGGGAACAGGTGGTTGGCCTAACAATGGCACAACATTCTAGCCGCGGGTGGCGATTCCGGCGAAAAAACTTAATGTTTTTTGCGACTAAATGGCGCCGTGGGAGTTAACCGGACCTTGCTGGAAGTGCGGCTGAGCAAAAAATTTGGAGGGTTAAGCCTTGGTTTCTTGGGAAACGGGGTCAGCGGGAACAGGCTGGTTTGGCCTAAAAATGGCAAAAATTCTAAGCCCGCGGGTGGCGATTCCGGCGAAAAACGAAATGTTTTTTGCCGGCTAAAATGGCGCGTGGAGTTAAACCGACCTTGTGGAAGTGAGGTGAGCAAAAAAAATTGGAGGGTTAAGCTTGTTTCTTGGGAAAGGGGTAAGCGGGTTCCAGGCTGTTTGGCATAAAAATGGCAAAAATTCTAAGCCCGCGGGTGGCGATTCCGGCGAAAAACGAAATGTTTTTTTGCCGGCTAAAATGGCGCCGTGGAGTTAACCCCGACCTTGCTGGAGGTGAGGCTGAGCAAAAAAATTGGAGGGTTAAGCCTTGGTTTCTTGGAAACGGGGTAAGCGGGATCAGGTGGTTTGGCCTAAAAATGGCAAAATTCTAAGCCCGCGGGTGGCGATTCGGCGAAAAGACGAAATGTTTTTGCCGGCTAAAATGGCGCACGTGGAGTTACCCCGACCTTGCTGGAAGTGAGGCTGAGCAAAAAAATTGGGAGGGTTAAGCCTTGGTTTCTTGGGAAACGGGGTCAGCGGGATCAGGCTGGTTTGGCTAAAAATGGCAAAAATTCTAAGCCCGCGGGTGGCGATTCCGTCGAAAAACGAAAATTGTTTTTTGCCGGCTAAAATGGCGCCGTGGAGTTAACCCCGACCTTGCTGGAAGTTAGGCCTGAGCAAATAATTGAGGGCTTAAGCTTGGTTTTGGGAAAAGGGGTAGGGGATCAGGCTGGTTTCGCCTAAAAATGGCAAAAATTCTAAGCCCGCGGGTGGCGATTCCGGCGAAAACGAAATGTTTTTCGCCGGCTAAATTGGCGCCGTGGAGTTAACCCTGACCTTGCTGGAAGTGAGGCTGAGCAAAAAAATTGGAGGGTTAAGCCTTGGTTTCTTGGGAAACGTGGTCAGCGGGATCAGGTGGTTTGGCCTAAAATGGCAAAAATTCTAAAGCCGCGGGTGGCGATCCGAGGCGAAAAACGAAATGTTATTTTGCCGGCTTAAAATGGCGCGTGGAGTTAAACCCCGACCTTGCTGGAAGTGAGGCTGAGCAAAAAATTGGAGGGTTAAGCCTTGGTTTCTTGGGAAACGGCGTCAGCGGGAACAGGCTGGTTTGGCCTAAAAATGGCAAAAATTCTAAGCCCGTGGGTGGCGATTCCGGCGAAAAACAAAATGTTTTTTGCCGGCTAAAATGGCGCCGTTGAGTTAACCCCGACCTTGCTGGAAGTGAGGTTGAGCAAAAAAATTGGAGGGTTAAGCTTTGGTCTCTTGGGAAACGGGGTCAGCAGGATCAGGCTGGTTTCGCCTAAAAATGGCAAATATTCTAAGCCCGCGGGTGGCGATTCCGGCGAAAAACGAAATGTTTTTTGCCGGCTAAATGGCCGTGGAGTAACCCCGACCTTGCTGTGCAGTGAGGCTGAGCAACAAAAATTGGAGGGTTTAAGCCTTGGTTTCTTGGATACGGCGTCAGCGGGAACAGGCTGTTGCTGAAAAATGGCAAAAAATTCTTAGCCGTGGGTGGCGATTCCGGCGAAAAACAAAATGTTTTTTTCCGGCTAAATTGGCGGCCGTGGAGTTAACCCGACCTTGCTGGAAGCGATGCTGAGCAAAAAATTGGTGGGTTAAGCTTGGTTTCTGGGAAAGGGTCAGAGGGTACGGCTGGTTTGGCCTTAAAAATGGCAAATATTCTAAGCCGGGGTGGCGATTCCGGAGAATACGAAATGTTTTATTTCCGGCCTAAAATGTGAGCGAGGAGTTAAACCCCGACCTTGCTGGAAGTGTCGGATGAGCAAAAATTGGAGGGTTAAAGCCTTGGTTTCTTGGGAAACGGGGGTCAGGCGGGATCAGGCTGGTTTAGCCTAAAAATGGCAAAATTTCTAAGCCCCGAGGGTGGCGATTCCGGCGTGAAATAACGAAATGTTTTATTGCCGTGCGTAAAATGGCGCCGTGGGAGTTAACCCCGACCTTGTGGAGGTGAGGCTGAGCAAAAAAAATTGGAGGGTTAAGCCTTGGTTTCTTGGGAAACGGGGTCAGCGGGAATCAGGCTGGTTTGGCCTAAAAATGGCAAAAATTCTAAGCCCGCGGGTGGCGGATTCCGGCGAAAATCAAAATGTTTTTTGACGGCTTAAAATGGCGCGTGGAGTTACCCCGCCTTCTGGAAGTGAGGCTGAGCAAAAAAATTGGAGGGTTAAGCCTTTGTTTCTGGGAAACGGGGTCAGCGGAATCAGGCTGGTTTGGCCTAAAATGGCAAAAATTCTAAGCCCGCGGGTTGCGATTCCGGCGAAAAAACTTAATGTTTTTTGCCGGCTTTAATGGCGCCGTGGAGTGACCGACCTTGCTGAAGTAGGTGAGCAAAAAATTGGAGGGTTAATACTTGGTTTCTTGGGATACGGGGTCAGCGGGATCAGGCTGGTTTGGCCTAAAAAATGGCAAAAATTCTAAGCCGCGTGGAGGGTAGGGTGGCGATTCCGGCGAAAAAACGGAATGTTTTTTGCCGGCTAAAATGGCGCCGTGGAGTTACCCCGACCTTGCTGGAATGAGGATGCAGCAAAAAATTGGAGGTTAAGCCTTGTTTCTTGGGAAACGAGGGTCAGCGGATCAGGCTGGTTTGCTAAAAATGGCAAAAATTCTAAGCCCGCGGGTGGAGATTCCGGCGAAAACGAATGTTATTATGCCGGTTAAATGGCGCAGTGGAGTTACCCCCGACCTTGCTGGAAGTGAGGCTGATCAAAAAAATTGGAGGGTTAAGCCTTGGTTTCTTGGGAAACGCGTCAGGCTGGGGAACAGGCTGGTTTGGCCTAAAAATGGCAACAAAGTCTTAAGGCCCGTGGGTGGCGATTCCGGACGGAAATAAACAAAATGTTTTTTTGCGGCTTAAAATGGCGCCGTGGCGTTTAACCCCGGACCTTTGCTGGAGATGAGGACTGAGCAAAATAAATTGAGGGTTAAGCCTTTGGTTTCTTGGGAAACGGGGTCGCGGGATCAGGTGGTTTGGCCTAAAATGGCAAAAAATTCTAAGCCCGCGGGTGGCGATTCCGGCGAAAAAACGAAATGTTTTTTGCCGGCTAAAATGGCGCCGTAGAGTTAACCCCGACCTTGCTGGAAGCGAGGCTGAGCAAAAAAATTGGAGGGTTAAGCCTTGGTTTCTTGGGAAACGGATTCAGCGGGATCAGGCTGGTTTGGCCTAAAAATGGCAAAAATTCTAAGCCCGCGGGTGGCGATTCCGGCGAAAAACGAAATGTTTTTTTGCGGCTAACTAAAATGCGCCGTGGAGTAAACCCGACCTTGCTGGAAGTAGGATGAGCAAAAAAATTGCGAGGGTTAAGCCTTGGTTTCTTGGGAAATGGGCTCAGCGGGATCAGGCTGGTTTGGCCTAAAAATGGCAAAAATTCTAAGCCAGTGGGTGGCTATTCCGGAGAAAAACTAAAATATTTTTGCCGGCTAAAATGGCGCCGTGGAGTTAACCCAGACATTGCTGGAAGTGAGTCGGATCAAAAAAAATGGAGGGTTAAGACCTTTGGTTTCTCTGGGAAACGGGGTCAGCGGGTTCAGGCTGGTTTGGCCTAAAAATGGCAAAAATTCTAGCGCGCGGGTGGCGATTCCGGCGAAAAACGAAATGTTTTTTGACGGCTAACATGGCGCCGTGGATTTAACCCCGACTTGCTGGAAGTGAGGCTGAGCAAAAAAATTGGAGGGTTAAGCCTTGGTTTCTTAGGAAACGGGGTCCGCGGGATCAGGCTGGTTTGGGCTAAACAATTGGCAAAAAATTCTAAGCCCGCGGGGTGGCGATTCGCGGTGAAAAACGAAATGTTTTTTGCCGGCTAAAATGGAGCCGTGGTGTTACCCCCGGCCTTGCGGGAAGTGAGGGGCTTGAGCAAAAAAAATTGGTGGGGTGGAAGCCTTGGTTTCTTGGGAAACGCGGGTCAGCGGGGGGGGGAAAAAATAAATTCAGGCTGGTTTCGGCCTAAAATGGCAATAATTCTAAGCGGGGTGGCGATTCCGGCGAAAAAACGGAAAATATTTTTTGCGGCTAAAAAATGCGCCGTGGAGTTAACCCCGACCTTGCTGGAAGTGCGCTGAGCAAAAAATTGGAGGGTAAGCCTTGGTTTCTTGGGAAACAGGGTAGCGGGATAGCTGGTTTGGCTAAAAATGGCAAAAATTCTAAGCCCGCGGGGTGGCGATTCCGGCGAAAAACGAAATGTTTTTTGCCGGCTAAAATGGCGCCGTGGAGTTAACCCCGACCTTGCTGGAAGTGAGGCTGAGAAAAAAAATTGGAGGGTTAAGCCTTGGTTTCTTGGGAAACGGGGTCATCGGGATCAGGCTGGTTTGGCCTAAAAATGGCAAAATTTAAGCCCGCGGGTGGCGGATTCCGGAGGAAAAACGTAATGATATTTGCCGGCTAAAATGGCGGCCGTGGAGTTACCCCGACCTTGTGGAAGTGGGTGAGCAAAAAAATTGGAGGTTAAGCCTTGGTTTCTTCGGGAAACGGGGTCAGGCGGGATGGCTGGTTTGGCCCTAAAAAATGGCAAAAATATTTAAAGCCCGCGGGTGGCGATTCGGCTGAAAAACCTGATGTTTTTTGCCGACTTAAACTGCGCGAGGAGTTAACCCGACCTTGCTGGAAGTTAGGCTGAGCAAAAAAAATTGGAGGGTTAAGCTTGGTTTCTTGGGAAACGGGGTAGCGGGATCAGGCTGGTCTTGGCTAAAAAATGGCAAATTCTAAGCCTGCGCGGTGGCGATTCCGGCGAAAAACGAAATGTTTTTTGCCGGCTAAAATGGCGCCGTGGAGTTAACCCGACCTGCTGGAGGTGAGGGCTGAGCAAAAAAATTGGAGGGTTAAGCCTTGGTTTCTTGGGAAACGGGGTCAGCGGGATCAGGCTGGTTAGGCCTAAAAATGCCAAAATTGGAAGCCCGCGGGTGGCGGTTACGGCGAAAAACGAAATGTTTTTTGCCGGGTAAAATGGCGCCGTGGAGATAACCCCGACCTTGCTGGAAGAGAGGCTGAGCAAAAAAATTGGTGGGGTTAAGCCTTGGTTTCTTGGGAAACGGGGTCAGCGGGATCAGGCTGGTTTGTCTAAAATGCAAAAAATTCTAAGCCCGCTGGGTGGCGATTCCGGCGAAAAAACGAAATGTTTTTTGCGGCTGTTTTAAATGGCGCCGTGGAGTTAACCCCGACCTTGCTGGAAGTTAGGCTGAGCAAAAAATTGGAGGGTTAAGCCTTGGTTTCTTGGGAAACGGGTCAGGGGATAGCTGGTTTGGCTAAAAATGGCAAAAATTTAAGCCCGCGGGGTGCGATTCGGCGAAAAAAACGAAATGTTTTATGCGGCTAAATGGCGCCGTGGGAGTTAACCCCGACCTTGCTGGAAGTGAGGCTGAGCAAAAAAATTGGAGGGTTAAGCCTTGGTTTCTTGGGAATCGGGGTCAGCGGGATCAGGCTGGTTTGGCCTAAAAATGGCAAAAATTCTTAGCCCGCGGGTGGCGATTCCGGCGAAAAACGAAATGTTTTTTGCCGGCTAAAATGGCACCGTGGGTTAACGCGACCTTGCCTGGAAGTTGAGGTGAGCGCAAAAAAATTGGGGGTTTAAGCCTTGGGTTTCTTGGGTAACGGCTGTCAGCGGGAACAGGCTGGTTGGACTAAAAATCGGCAAATATTCTAAGCCCGTGGGTGGCGATTCCGGCGAAAAACAAAAATGTTTTTTGCGGATAAAATGGAGGCGTGAGTTAACCCCGACTTGCTGGAGGTGAGGGCCTGAGCAAAAAAATTGGAGGGTTAAAGCTGGATATCTTGGGAAACTGGGTCAGGGGATCAGGCTGGTTTGGCCTAAAAATGCAAATAATTCTAAGCCAGCGGGTGGGATTCCGCGAAAAACTAAATGGTTTTTGCGGCTAAACTGGCGCCGTGGAGTTAACCCCGACCTTGTGGAGTGACGGCTGAGCAAAAAAATTGGAGGGTTAATTAAGGCCTTGTTTCTTGGGAAACTGACGTCAGCGGGAAAGGCTGGTTGGCCTAAAAATGGCCAAAAAAATTCTAAGCCCGTGGGTGGCGATTCCGGAGAAAAACCACATGTTTTTTTTTCCGGCTAAAATGGCGCCGTGGAGTTAACCCCGCCTTGTGGAAGCGATTGCTGAGCAAAAAAAAATTGGAGGGTTAGCCTTGGTTTCTGGGAACGGGGTCACGGGATCAGGCTGGTTATGGCCTAAATGGCAAAAATTCTAAGCCCCCCCCCCCCCGCCCCCCCCCCCCCCCCCCCCCCCCCCCCCCCCTCCCCCCCCCGCCCCCCCCCCCCCCCCCCCCCCCCCCCCCCCCCCCCACCCACCCACCGAAAGAAATTGATTCCGTGAGAAAAAACGAAATGTTTTTTTCGGCTAAAATTGGCAGTGGAGTTAACCCCGACCTGTGGAAGTGAGGATGAGCAAAAAATTGGAGGGTTAAGCCCTTGGTTTCTTGGGAAAGGGGTCAGGGCAGGGTTGGGAGGGGTCGGGATCACGGATGGTTTAGCCTAAAAATGGGCAAAAATTTCTAAGGGCTCGCGGGGTGGCGATTCCGGCGAAAAAAACGAAATGTTTTTTGCCGGCCCTAAAATGGCGCCTGTGGAGTTAAACCCGACCTTGCTGGAGGTGAGGCAGAGCAAAAAAATTGGAGGTTACGCTCTTGTGGTTTCTTGGGAAACGGGGACAGCTGGATCAGGCTGTTTTGGCCTAAAAATGGCAAAAATTATAAGCCCGCGGGTGGCGATTCCGGCGAAAAACGAAGTGTTTTTTGCGGCTTAAATGGCGCCGTGGAGTTAACCCCGACCTTGCTGGAAGTGAGGCTGAGCAAGAAAATTGGAGGGTTTAAGCTTGGTTTTCTTGGGAAACGGGGGTCAGGCGGGATCAGGCTGGTTTTGCTAAAATGGCAAAATTCTAAGCCGCGGGATGGCGAATTCCGGCGAAAAAACTTAAATGTTTTTTGCCGGCTAAAATGGCGCCGTGTATTAACCCCGACCTTGCTGGAAGTTAGGCTGAGCACAAAAAATTGGAGGGTTAAGCTGGTTTCTGGAAACAGGGTCAGCGGGTCAGGCTGGTTTGGCCTAAAAATGGCAAAAATTCTAATCCGCGGGTGGCGATTCCGGCGAAAACGAAATGTTTTTTGCAGCTAAAATGGCGGCCGTGGAGTTAACCCTCGACCTTGATGGAAGTGAGGCAGAGCAAAAAAATTGGAGGTTAAAGCCTTGGTTTCTTGGGAAACGGGGTCAGCGGGATCAGGCTGGTTTGGCCTAAAATAGCAAATAATTCTATGCCCGCGGGTGGCGATTCCGGCCAATAACGTAATGTTTCTTGCCGGCTAAAATGGCGCCGTGGAGTTAACCCCCGACCTTGCTGGAAGTTAGGCTGAGCAAAAAAAAATTTGGAGGGTTAAAGGGGGCCCCTTTTTTGGGTTTCTTGGGATAGGGGTCAGCGGGATCAGGCTGGTTTGGCATAAAAATGGCAAAAAATTCTAAGCCCGCGGGTGGCGATTCCGGCGAAAAACGAAATGTTTATTGCCGGCTAAAATGGCGCAGTCGAGTTAACCCCGAACTTGCTGGAAGTGAGGTGAGCAAAAAAATGGAGGGTTAAGACTTTGTTTATTGGGAAAAGGGGTCAGCGGGATCAGGCTGGTTTGGCCTAAAAAATGGCAAAAATTCTAAGCACGGGGGTGGCGATCGTCGAAAAACGAAATGTTTTTTGCCGGCTAAAATTGCGCCGTGGAGTTAAACCCCCGACCTTGCTGGAAGTGAGGCTGAGCAAAAAAAAAATTGGAGTGTTAAGGCCTTGTTTCTTGGAAAACGCTGTCAACGGGAAACAGGCTGGTTTGGCCTAAAATGGCTAAAATTCTAAAGCCGTGGGGGTGGCGATTCCGGCGAAAAACAAAATTTTTTTTGCCGGCTAATATGGCGCCGTGGAGTTAACCCGACCTTGCTGGAGGTCGAGCTGAGCAAAAAAAATTCGAGGGTTAAGCCTTGGTTCTTGGGAAACGGGTCAGCGGGATCAGGCTGGTTTGGTCCTAAAAATGGCAAAATTCTAAGCCGCTGGGTGGCGATTCCGGCGAAAACGAAATGTTTTTGCGGGCCTTAAAATGGCGCCGTGGAGTTAACCCCGACCTTTGCTGGAAGTGAGGCTGAGCAAAAAAATTGGAGGGTTAAGCCTTGGTTTATTGGGAAACGGGGTCAGGGGGTTCATGGTTGTTTCGCCTAAAAATTGCAAAAATTCTAAGCCCGGGGGTGGCGTTTCCGGCGTAAAATTAAATGTTTTTTACCGGCTAAAATGGCGCCTTTGGAGTTAACCCCGACCTTGTGGAAGTGAGGCTGAGCAAAAAAATTGGACGGTTAAGCCTTGGTTTCTTGGGAAGCGGGGTCAGCGGGATCAGGCTGGTTTCCCCTAAAAATGGCAAAAATTCTAAGCCAGCGGGTGGCGATGCCGGCAAAAACGAAATGTTTTTTGCCGGCTAAAATGGCGCCGTGGAGTTAACCCCGACCTTGCTGGAAGTGAGGCTGAGCAAAAAAAATTGGAGGTTAAGCCTTGGTTCTTGGGAAACGGGGGTCAGCGGGATCAGGTGGTTTGGCCTAAAAATGGCAAAAATTCTAAGCCTGCGGGTGGCGATTCCGGCGAAAAACGAAAGGTTTGTTGCGGCTAAAATTGCGCGTGGAGTTAACCCCGACCTTGCTGGAAGTGAGGCTGAGCAAAAAAATTGGAGGATTAAGCCTTGGTTTCTTGGGAAAGGGTCAGCGGGATCAGGCTGGTTTGGCCTAAAAATTCCACAAATTCTAAGCCCGCGGGAGGCGATTCCGGCGAAAAACGAAATGTTTATTGCCGGCTAAAATGGCGCCGTGGAGTTAACCCCGACCTTGCTGGAAGTGAGGCTGAGCAAAAAAATTGGAGGGTTAAGCCTTGGTTTCTTGGGAAACGGGGTCAGCGGGATCAGGCTGGTTTGGCCTAAAAATGGCAAAAATTCTTAAGCCCCCGGTGGCGATTCCGGCGAAAATCGAAATGTTTTTTGCCGTCTAAAATGGTGACGTGGAGTTAACCCCGACCTTGCTGGAAGTGAGGCTGAGCAAAAAATTGGAGGGTTAAGCCTTGGTTCTTGGGAAACGGGGTCAGCGGGATCAGGCTGGTTTGGCCTAAAAATGGCAAAAATTCTAAGCCCGCGGGTGGCGATTCTGGCGAAAAACGAAATGTTTTTTGCCGGCTAAAATGGCGCCGTGGAGTTAACCCCGACCTTGCTGGAAGTGAGGATTTCAAAAAAAATTGGAGGGTTAAGCCTTGGTTTCTTGGGAAACGGGGTCAGCGGGATCAGGCTGGTTTGGCCTAAAAATGGCAAAAATTCTAAGCCCGCGGGTGGCGATCCGGCGAAAAACGAAATGTTTTTTGCCGGCTAAAATGGCGCCGTGGAGTTAACCCCGACCTTGCTGGAAGTGAGGCTGAGCAAAAAAATTGGAGGGTTAAGCCTTGGTTTCTTGGGAAACGGGGGTCAGCGGGATCAGGCTGGTTTGGCGTAAAAATGGCAAAAATTCTAAGCCCGCGGGTGGCGATTCCGGCGAAAAAACGAAATGTTTTTTGCCGGCTAAAATGGCGCGTGGGGGTTAACCGCCTTGGGAAGTGGGGGTGGCAAAAAAATTGGGGGGTTACCCTTGGGTTTTTGGGGGAAACGGGGGGTCAGCGGGATCGGTGGTTTGGCTAAAAATGGCAAAATTCTTATGCCGGGGGTGGGGTTTCCGGGGTAAAAACGAAATGTTTTTTTGCGGCAAAAATGGCGGTGGATTAAAACCCCGCCCCTTTGGAAGGGGTGAGCAAAAAAAATTGGGGTTTTAAGCCTTGGTTTTTTGGGGAAAAGGGGTAGGGGGGGAACGGTGGTTTGGCCTTTAAAAATGGCAAAATTCTAACCCCGGGGGTTTGGCGATTCCGGCGAAAAACGAAATGTTTTTTGCGGTTTAAAATGGGCCGTGGGTTAAACCCCCCGATTTTTGGGAAAGTGGGCTTGAGAAAAAAAAAATTGGGGGGTTTAAAACCCTTTGGTTTTTTGGTAAAGGGGGTCAGCGGGATCGGGGTTTGGCCTAAAAATGGAAAAAAATTTCTAAGCCGCGGGGTGGGATTCGGCAAAAAAAAGAATGTTTTTTCCCCGGTTAAAAATGGCGCCGTGGAGTTAACCGC